>JAYMTI010000302.1:0-10436 GCA_036897505.1 Pelargonium transvaalense | reverse complement strand
AAGGGAGTGTCCTTTCTATTGATTTCACTTGCGGGTGGTGTTGCTTTGAGTGCTCTTGATGATCTTCTTATTTATCGTGGCTGTAGCAGGTATGTTACATTGCTTGTTGAAATGTTTTAGAGTAAGAGATTAAGGCATCTGTGTACTGTGGCATTATGAAACAGCCCTAATTTCATTGTTATCTCATTCAAAACCCTTCGATGACGCACATAGGATTGTAAACTCGTGTGGCTGTGCTAATATTTTCAACTTACTATGCCTTATATACAGAGCTTTAGATGTAAGTCATTATATTGTGGAAACTTATTACAGACTTCTGATGGCTCTGAGCTTTGATGAAGAAGTTCGATTATTTGGTTCTGCATATTAGTTCTGCATTACAAGTTCTTTTTCTTGAAACTGGAATCTGCTTTCATTAGCACTTGAATTTACCTTATTAATGCATAATCGTAGCTCATGTTAAAAAAAGAGTGTCTAGTGTGTGCATAACAAATCTTTGAACAAGCGATCATAAGATGTCAGCCTTGTATTATTCATTCTTAGTTTAACTTGAAATAGTTGAGAAAAATGGTTGTTTTGGTGACATAAACTATGTTCATCATCATCCTTCTCCCAGAGCTACTCTTAGACAAGTTGATTTCCTTGGAGACCTGAACTTTGTTTATGAGGTTCATCCCTTCACAAAGAGCAACTCTTAGGGCTAAGTTGATATCAACTGTTCTTATACTACACTCCTCCGTCCAAAAATGAGTGCCCATTTTTCTCTTCTAGTTAGTTATGCCGAAATACCAATAATAACCCCAAGATAAATTACTTAGAACCCCTTGAGTTTGTTACAAGAGCACATTGGGTTATAAGGGGGAGAATCCAACCCTAACTAACATATTGTTAATTTTTTTTAAAAAAAATAGGTAAGTGGACAGTCATTTTGGGACGGAGGGAGTAGTATATTGTATTATACTATACTGCCCATATTTCTTCAAGTCTATCAGTTAGAAATGATCTTTAGTTGCATATATTTCTAACTGCCGGACAGAAAACTAAAATAGAAATTTGTGTGTGAGAGACAGTAATAATGTGATTTTGAGACCATCAAATTGTAAAACATTTTGAAGTATTTAAGTAACTCTAACAGTTAGCATGTTATGAAGTGTGTTGACATAAATCTTAATGCTTTCATTATGAAGAAAGTTTAGACTCCTTGCTACCACATTTCTCGTCCATATCTAGTTTTCAGAAGCATTTTTTTTATTTAAGTGTTGGGGTGGTAAACTATGGAAAATTGGTTTGGATTTCACCAAACTATTATGTTAAGTAAAGACATTTCGGTACTTCCAAACATTGTCAATGCTTGTATTTTTGTACTTCCAGTAATAGGATTTATTAAAGTTTTGCAGAAGAACAACGTAATACAAAATACATCATATTTGAAAATATACTAATATGATATATTTATAATTGAATGATCTAAACCGTAACTTAAATGATAAAACTTCATTTTAATTTACCGCAAATGCTATGAACCATGAATCACGAATTTCTTTGGGTATTTCAGCCCACCGTATCCATGCTTGATTATATCATTTCCTCACTACTTGTTAGAGAGCAAGAACAACTGCGTCGTGATTACATGCAGGCAAAAACCTATAAAATGTGATTATTAAAATGAGAATATCACATAAGATAAGTTTAATGAGAACTAACATGCAATGTTAATCAAACTTGATTGTAATGATTACTAACGCCGTTGAGTGCGTGTCAATGATGACATCCTCATTCAAAATCAAACTCGGGTTGTCCATATTATTGTCGGGGTGATTATGAACTTCTTGAGGTCTCACGCTACCAGTTGAAGTGTCATGTGGTGTATTTGTATCTTGTTGGTCTATTTTATTGAGCCCAGGTCGTGAACTAGTATATGTGGACATGCGTTGCCGACTAGAAATACTCGGTCTACTAGACATCACGGTAGGTGACAGTTGAGTAGAAACAGTGAATCTTGTAGGGGAATAGTGATCAACCTGTTCAGGTGGAGCTGTAGTAGGTGATCTTTGGTAGTTGTTGTCACCAACATTGTCTTGTCTACTAGCCGATGACGGGCGCCCAGAAGTTAACCAATTTTTCAAACCTCTATCTCCTACCATACCTACACAAAAGAAATAAAAAATATAATGATTACAATCGTAAAGAACAAATATATTTGGTTATTGCAAAAAATAACATGTAATGAAAGAAATAATTGATAACACATATATGGTAACAAAATATTCAACTATAAATATAGCATGATAATACAAGTTAAATTATTCATAAAGTCTCATAAACACAATCATGAAGAATAGGTTTATAGATGTAGCAAGAAATAGAAACTAAAGGTTCAATTTTCTCATATATGCTACTAACATAAAATATTCATGGTAATACAATCACACATCTTGATCATCTGTAATATCATCTTCTAAACTACTATGGTCTTCTTCTTCTTCTTCTTCCATTCTGTCATATTCGACATCATTGTACTCTCCCAGAACAATTAAATCTTCAGACTGAATATGTGTTTGTGTTTCTACAATTGCCTCATCCCTTACTTATAGTTCTTGATATGGTGGATCAATAATTCCCTGAATAGTACTTCTGGGTTTACTTTTACACACCACACGCTAATTTATTAATGGCCATGTTTGCATTGGGTAAGGAGTGTAGTACACTTGTTGTGCTTGATGTGTAAAAATGAAAGGCTCATATTTATTATACACTCCCTTACTATTGATCTCGACAATACCATAGTCTTTGTGCACACGAGTCTCTCGACCTGGTGTAGGGTCGTACCATTTACAATTGTTAGAGTATAAAACCATTATTGGGCCTTCAACTATCAGCTTGAGCTTTTAGTTGAGTTGATTCTTTATAACAATGAAGCAAAATGATGTTGGTTGAATAATTTCCAATGAAATCTAATTCAATAATTTCTTGAATATTACCATAGAAATCATTTGAACTATCATCATATGTTGCACCCAAGACACATACTCCACTATTGATTGTGCATTTGTCTTTTCCATGATCAAAAGTGTGAAACTTATATCCATTCACAACACACATTTTAAAAGTACAAATCTTTCTAGCAGGACCCCAAGCAAGGTTTTTTAGGCGCGCATCCATTGTTCTATTCGCAATAGCCTACATTATGAAACATATTATGAATATATTTAGTTAATAATGAAAATTATCGTGGGAATTTAGAAGTTCAAGTGTAGTATTCTTACATGGTTTTGAAACCAATCTACAAACGTGGCTTCAAATTCAACTTGAACTTGTGATTATGTTATGCCATAATGTTCACATTTTATTAGCTCCATATAAAGGCTACAAATCAAAAGAAACGTGTCATAATTGATCATCATACGTCTTTGTAAAGATAATGTTTGTTCACTTGAAAAGTAATTCTCACCTAACATACGGTTGCACTTCTTCACAATTCATAAGAACATAATACCTTGCAGCATTCATCTCATCACTTGATAACTACCTAGACTTATGAGGTTTTGATGTACGACATGGGTGTCTGAATAATGACAATGCATTGTTATTAGCGTCCATACCTCCATCGTCAAAACGCGATGGTTCATTACTCTTTGTCGGGACTCCCAACACAAAGTAATGTTCGCAAAAAGTTGAAATCTCGTGACCAATGTATGCCTCACATATGAAACCTTCAATATGGGCAGTATTGTGAATAAACTTCAAGTGGTGTAAAAACCTACGCAAATGGATATTTTATGTTTAATTAAAAAAATGAAATAGTAGCATTCTAATTATTTAATGATAGTAATTTTTAATTAGTATAATACCTCTCGAATGGATACATCCAACGATATTGTATTAGCCCCCCGACCAATGCCTCGTACACTAAATGGACTGAAAAATGCTCCATAGTGTTGAATAACGTAGGCAGAAAGATTTTCTCCAACTTGCACATAATGATAGGAATGTTTTCTTCCATTTTTTTCAAACAATCGATGTTTAGTTCGGAGAGCACAAATCTCTAAAGAAATGACTCAACTCCACAAAAGGTCTCCAAATATTATCTGGCATGAACTTGAACGTTGTTGGGATCAATCTTTCCATAAATACGTGGCAATCATGACTCTTCATGCCATACACTTCTAAATCCTTCATGTCTACACATCTTTTGATGTTGGATGCATAACCATCTGGAAATCTCAAGTTCTTGATCCATTCTAACACTTCCCTCTTCTTACTTAAGTTACATGCAAATGCAGCACGAGGCATGATGGTTTTTCCATTGGATTGTGTTGACAAATGCATTGAAGGTCGGTTACAAATTTTAGCTATATCACAGCGCGCAGCTTTCATATCTTTGGTACCTTTTCCTCCTTTTCCTTTTTCTGGAAAGTCCATAACTGTATTGGAAATATTATCAAACACATTTTTTTCAATTTGCATCACATCAAGATTATGACGGATGAGATTATCTTTCCAGTATGGTAGGTCCCAAAAAATGCTTCGGTTGTAAAAGTTATGAGTTTTTCCCCACTGAGAATCTTGTGCATAGTTCAAATCAATTACACTATCTAGACCTCTAACTTTTCTCCACACCGCATCACCTGTTAATCTTGCTGGTGGATCAGAATTATCTTCTATCCTCTTAGTGAATGCATTTCTGTTCGACCGAAAAGCATGATCCTTGCACAAAAACTTTATGTGGCAATCAAAGTATGTTTTCTTGTAAGAGTGTTTCAAGTAAGTAGTCTTTGTTGCACTCATGTATATTGGACAAGATAGTTTTCCATGAGTAGACCAACCAGACAACATACCATATGCAAGGAAGTCATTAATTGTCCACAACAAAGCTGCTTTGAGCAGAAAGTTGTTCCCCCTAGAAGCATCATACATCTATGCACCTACTGTCCACAATTCTTTTAACTCGGTTATCAGAGGTTGCATGTACACATCTAGCTGCTTACCCGGACTTGTAGGACTCAGAATCAACATAGTAAGAAACATATATGAAGTAGTCATACACAAATCTGGAGGAAGATTAAGGGGGGTCATAATTCCTAGCCAACAAAAATATGATTTCGAAGCTGGACCAAAAGGACAAAATCCATCTGATGGGAGTGTAAGCCTCAAATTTCGGTGGCAAGCTGCAAAATCTGAATTTTTTCTGTCAAATGTTTTCCACGCTTCTCCAGAGGATGGGTGAGCTATAGTATCTTCAGATGAGCGTCTAACACTATGCCAACTCATGTGTGGAGTTGTACGTTGGGAAGCAAAAAGCCATTGAAGCCTTGGTGTTATAGGCCAGTAGTGCATGTACTTTCTTGACTTTGAATTTGCTTTCTTATTATCTTTGTATCTATCTGCTCCATATTTTTGACATACCTTTTCTTCCTTAAATTCTTGGTAATACAACATACAATGGTTCACACAAACATCTATCTTTTCATACCCAAGCCCCAATAATTTCACCATATTCATAGTCTCATAATAGTTCTTGACTAACGTGTTATCTTCGGGAAGCATCTACCTAATTAATGTAGTCAACTCATTGTATGTTCTTTGCGACATTGATGAGTTGACTTTAATGTTCAACAATTTCATAGCGTATGTTAGAGATGTCATTCCACGACAAGTGTCTTGTTCCTTTGATACCCATAATGGATGTCCCGACTATTTCAACAACGCGTAGAACTTTTGAGCTTCTACTTTCACCTTCCTCAACTGGGTCTAAAGCGTAGCGATCATTAAAATGAGCTCTACTAACATCCATGACCATGTCAAATCCCAAATTTGGTTCTTCTTGTATTGGAGAGTGTGGATTCACATTTTGGTGTGATGTTGAAGGTATCATATGAACTGGTGTGTGAGCCGGAGATTGAAATACAGACTGACCATGGTACTCCCAAATATAGTAATCTTCCGTGAAACCCCATTGATACAAGTGCACGACCATGTTGTCTACTGATAAGTACTTCAAATTTTCACATTTTAAACACGAACACCTCAAAACATTATACCTCCGATAATCATCTTGATTACATGCAAATTTAACAAATTCACCAATCTCACACTCGATCAAACTGTTTTGTTAATCGACCTTGATATAGTCTATTATACATCCATGACTTATCAACATTCATCTGCATATTGGTTTCCACAAAATTAAAACGATGAATAACAATTTTGTTCAAATATAGTCAAAATTAGTAAAAATATGTAATCCAACAAAGTTTCTACAATTGTTCATAATTGTTCTAAGTAAATAGCAATTTCACTAATTTATTAATGAAAAATCTTTATTAATGGAACATCTTTATAATTTTTTTAATAGATATTCCTTATTATCAATTGTAAGGGGTTTCCTGCAAACTATTGATTAAGTCATCTCCTTCTATACATATATAATTTTTTTGCGCTGCAATGAACCAGTTTTTTATTTTTAACAAAATCTAACCACTGACTTATCAATCTTTTTTTTTTCTGCACTACAATGAACCATTTTTTACCGACCCTAAGATTTACCCATTAAACTCACTAAGACTCTATAATAACCACACAAAAATATACAAGCTCACTATATTTATTTCACAGATGAATTGGGCTCATCTCTCCTATACACAAGCTTGATTTGGCATAAAAGAAGTACAACTATGCTAAAAGTTGTCCTTTGCTCTGCGAATAACACCCAAGGCTTCTGCATCAGTTGCTGTAGCTGGGATCTTCAGAGACTGGCGTATTTCTTTACTTGAAGGGCGAAGGAAGGGATTGCATAACTTCTCATTCTTTACAACAGTTGGAATCTAAGAAACAAGAAAAGAGAGAACTTCGATGAGCAATAGCATGTCTGCAAAACAAGAGAAAAAGAATTCATTGCTGGACAGACAAACTCCAAGAATACTAACGAATTCCAATAACCTAGGGCCATTTTTCATATATATAAGTATCAAGTAAACTGCCATTGGCCAGGTTTGGGTTTATACGGCATCATATACTGCAATAGCACAAGAGCTTGCACGTGCCCGAGTGGGGGGTGTGCATATGAGAAAGAATAGCCAAAGCTTAAAGGGAAGCCCAATGCACAAGGTTTCCGGCACTGAGGGGTCCGGTAGGGCCATTAATGTACATGATCATACCCCTGCTTTTGCAAGGAGGTTGTATGTTTTTTCAAGACAGCAAAAATATAAACTCTCTAAGGAAACATTAGACATTTTTAACAAAAACAATGAATCCCCAACAATTACCGTTGGCAAGCCCTTGTTGCGAAGATGAGCCACATGAGCTGCATAGGATTTCAGTGCCGCATTCCTGGGTTCTATCGACAATGCAAACTTTGAATTACTCTGTCAAAATGAAAACTCAAAATATATCCTTTTGAACAATTTAGCTTAAGGATATTAACTAGTAAAAAACACAGATCACAGTAAAGAGGACTAACCAATGTATACTCGTGACCACAATATATATGTGTATCCTCAGGCAAAGACGCGATCTTTTCAAGAGAAGAATGCATCTGCAATATCGATAATTTATTCATCATATCATATAAATCAAGAAGAAAGCATAATATCTAAACAACTTAAATACATTAGCAATATTCTCTTGAAATTGAACATAGCTCAGATCCCTAAGGCTACAAATACATCCTCAAGACTAACATTTAATCCAACAATCAAATGATAGTCACTAGTTTTTCGTCATACAACATTTGCACATTTCCATACAACTTCAAAAAATAAATGTAAACATGATGACACATCTTTTTTTGTTGAAAAATCTGACTATCATTAGACATTCTCACAAATCACATTTCCAGTCAAAGTTTTGAAAGTAACATTGTCCTCTTCCAACCGTCCCACATCCAACTTCAACAACATTTACATGTGAAAATTCAAATTCTTGTTTGATACATTTCATGTACTCCCTGCTTTGTTTCAGGTTATTTTTAAAGATTTTCGCGAGTCTCTCAAACTTTACACCACAATCATTAGTTGACATCCAAATTACTCTAAACCCACTGTAAGAAATCCGATTAAAGAAAGTGAGTTTTGCAACAACAAAAAATAGGTATGATTCCTTCAGAACTGATAACAAAGACACGAGAGATCATTTGGCTCGAGTCAGACAGATCCAAGATACTTAAGTTGTACATAGCCTGGTAAGTTGTGAGTGCAAGTAGGACTGATGACAAACCCTGGTTTGAATTTTTTTGGCAGTGATTGATATGAGAGCACCTTTCACTTCTATGTAAACAAATTCATACGCAACTACACTTGGCTTTTTGCAGTCATAGGAATGGTTAATAAACTATAAAAAAATCACTGGAAGGAGACATGACCAAACCATGCAAATCAAAATTACCTGCTCAGGGGTACCTTCAAAAAGTTTGCCACATGATAAGCTGAACAAGGTGTCTCCTGTGAAAATAGCCCCAGCTCCAGGAAAGTAGAAGCTAATATGCCCTGCTTGCAGTAAGTAAAACAGATTAGAAGGACGGGAAAACATCTAACCATATGCCTTAAGTAATAGTGACATGACTAGCTGTTTCCAAATACTGTTTAATTCCTGGAGTTACCAACTTCCAACATAGTGAAATATGCAACATTATAAATATAAAAATTGACAAAAGGGCTGTTTTCATCAAAAGAACTTTGAAGCAGCAGCATAATTGATATTTCTCATAAACAAAATCATTGGGAAAGTACAACCTCGAGTGTGGCCAGGAGTTTCCATCACAACCACCTCATGGCCAGCAAACATCCACTTCTCCCCATCATTCAAACTTATATCAATACCTGGTATCCTATCCTTATCGGTGCCTGAACCAATCACCTACAGGCAACAAAGAAGAAATTGTTAGCTTCACAAAAGTCACACGCATAATCATTGACTGCCTATTGAACAAGGACAAAACAACCTTTCCAAATTGATTACAATCTCTCATATTTGAAACTAGAGCATCTGCTCTTTGAATTCAAACCAGACCTTTGGTAAAACAAAAACAAAAAAAAAATACAAATCCAGTAGTGAAATCTTAACACACCCCAACAATTTCCTACACAGGAATTTATCCCAAAAAAAAAATAATAGTATGATTTTATCCAAAAACTAGTAAAAACATAGAACCTTACATCCAATATAACCTTGCTTGAATAGTGAACTAGAATCAATATGAGCTTCTTGAACAGTGAAGACTTTTTTGAAGAAAGAGGTGCAACTCTAGTTAGGTGTTCTGAGGAAGAAAAAAAATTAAAATGAAAAGGAATTTGAATCCCTCTTTCTTCACAATAATACTTGCCTTGAATAACTTCCAGAAATGGAAAAGCAAGGTTACGATGTACAATTTCAATCTCATATTACTTGATTGAATACTGAACCGGAATCAGTACTGTGCGCTTTTGGAACAGCAGAGAGAAGACAAGAAGAGTTGTAAGTTGCAAATAAAACAGGAGTTTAAGCATATAAAAATTAGGGTTAAATTGTTTTGTCTTTTCCACCTATTACATATTTAATATTTTTGGTGTTTAGGCTCTAATTAGTGTTTTGTTTTGGTCAAACTTGTTAAATATCAATAACGGGCTACAAATAATGGTTTGGGCTTTACATACTAAAAGTTCAACCTTATTAGCAAAGTTTTACTTGCATCTTTATATGTAGCTCACTTCTTTCATATTCAGTCAATATGTAACACTATCACCCACTTCAACACTCCCCCTCATGTTCGAGTCTCACATTTCTTTTATCACTGAGCTCGACACGTGCACAATCAGGGATTTCTGAATCGACACTCCCCCCTCACGTGTAAGTATTTTTCTTTCACGTGTGGGCCGTTGCAGGCATGTCCATCTGCAAGCGGACCGGAGACCACAAAGGGGAGGCAAGATAAATGGGCCACCTTTTAGGCCAAATCTGGACTAAAACCAGGTCTGATACCATGTTAAAATTTTATTATTAATTAAATTCTCTCAACCGGATGAAATCAGTTTTCATGTGTCACATCAGCATTTGTTGAAAATTTGTCGCGCCACATCAAATACAGAGTCTACATGAGCATGCCAAATCATCATACCATTTTAATTTTTTCATCATTCAAAACCAAAACGACATCATTTTGACACTGTGTTGGTTGTCTGTATGTAAAAAAAACATGATACGCAGTGTTTTATACAATGTGGCATGCACACATGGACTCTGTATTTAATGTGACATGATGTGTCAAAATATTTATGTGACACATAAAAAGACTACAACCAGTTGATGAGCTTAATTAATAAATACTACCTCTGTTTCAAAACAAGTGTCGTTTTAGAGTTCAACTTTTATTTCAAAATAAGTGTTGGTTTAGAGTTTCAAGAAACAAATACACATGAACTTTCCATAAAACCCTTTACTCATGATTTTTTTTTTCTCATATG
>JAYMTI010000301.1:0-10437 GCA_036897505.1 Pelargonium transvaalense | reverse complement strand
TCAAAAGTGACACTACAAGAAAAATCGCGATTTGTGACGGAATATTCTATCACAAATTACTAAAATTATGTCACAAAATTTATTTTGTAACGGAATTGTGACAAATTGATTATGTCACTGTTTTTATTGTCACAAATGGTGACGGAAAATATGATTTCTGTCACAATTTGTGACGGAAAACATGATTTCTATCACTGTTTGTGAAGGAAAATTTTATTTCATAGATTTCCGTTACAGTTCACAACTTTTTTATTAGCGTAAGTTTGGAGAGTCTATTAGATTGGGGAACTTTACAAAGAAAATTCATGTGTTCAACAAGGGTAAAATGGTCATTTGAGCTGAAATTGATTTAATTAGAGATAAAATGGTTTAATCAGACAAAATAATTTGGTCTGATTTGGGGCTGGACCGGTCGAATCGGACCAAATCTGATCATACTGCGCGGTTTAGCTAGCTTGATCTGCACCAGACCAAGCTCAATTCAAAACTGTCTTCAATTTAGACCCACTATGGAGGACCCCAAAAAATATGTATACATTTTTCTATAACAATATGTATACATTGTCATATGATATTTTTTATTCTAATTAGCACTAATAGTTGTCTACGTTTTGAGATATAATCAATATGCAAGACAACTAAACAAATAATGTGAATACTTTTGAGTTAAGTTTTAGAGTATAAATTTATAAGAGGAGACTTGTATAATAGTTGTATAATTAGATCACACTAAAATAATGTATTCAAATAAGATTATTACCTATTTTGAAATGAACATTACAAATTAAACTCTTTGAAATATATCGAAATTTTATATGCTAAACTATTTTTACATTAACAATTACATTTAAAATTATGAATATTCGTAATTTTAAGTGTAACGTCGTGTGGGTGAATTGAATTGATAATATATGTTTGCATTATGAATATTGGGGCATGCATGATTGTGCAATTTGCTCCACTAAATCTTGGATAGTTTGTAAGAATTTAGAGGTTCCAAAAGATGATCTTGTAATTTCCTACATGCTCAACTGCATCTTCCTTGCATTGCAGAACAATTATCTGCAGCTGATCTCTCTCCTTCTGATAACGGTGGTTTAAATGTGCGCGTAGCTTATCAGGTACAAAACTTGATCATTATTCGACTTTATATCATGGTTTTCTTCTAGCTTTTCATGTATTGATTGTAGTGAACATAGGGGATACCGGGTGCATATAGTGAAGCAGCTGCTCTGAAAGCATATCCAATTTGTGAGACTGTTCCATGTGATGAATTTGAAGCTGCATTCAAGGTTCAATTAATTGTTCTGATATTCTCTATTGTTATTCAATATATTTATGTTTTTTTTAGATTAAGCTTAATAGAGTTGAAATGCTCTTAACAGGCAGTTGAATTATGGTTGGTGGATAAAGCAGTTCTTCCTATCGAAAATTCTGTGGGGGGAAGTATCCACAGAAATTATGACTTACTTCTTCGCCATAGGCTGCACATAGTTGGTGAGGTGCAGTTGCTGGTCAACCACTGTCTGTTGGGGTTGCCAGGCGTAAAAATGGAGGAGGTCAAAAGCGTTTTGAGTCACCCTCAGGTCAATCTGTACATTTCTTTCATATTATTGATCTTGTTTGTCAAAGAAAATCTTTTAACGCCCTAGATGACCTGTTCTATCCAAAAGTCATGGACACTCATCCATTATGATCAAAACATTAGGCCTCTCGCCTTTAGGCAGTAACTTGTTCCCATATGGTATTAACATTATTATATATGCTAGTTACTGGGAAGGAGAGCAAGATTTATAGTTATAAAGATGTCTTGAAAACAACCTTTTGCTTTGTATTGAAATATTTGGATCCATAGGTCTGACTGCTGTTTTGACAAATATATTTTGCTTGCAGGCTCTTGCTCAATGTGAAATGACAGTGAGCAAGTTAGGCATCGCCAGAGTTAGCGCGGATGACACTGCTGGCGCTGCACTGGTAATCTGTGGAAATATTCTGTTTTCCATCCTTATCTTAAACTGTGAATAATATGGGATGTTGTACAGATTCTTAATATTAGAACTTATGGACAGATTGTTGCTTCAAATGGAGTAAGAGAAACAGGAGCTATTGCAAGTGCTCGAGCAGCAGAAATCTATGGACTTGATATTCTTGCAGAAAGCATCCAGGTAATGCGTTACAACCGTTTTGATAGGACTCATCTTGTAATCTTCATTAATAAAAGGTGTTGCTTTATTTGAAAATAACTGGGGGTTGATTGTTATTCACTTGTGTGAACATAATATGGATTCTAACTACTTCCATTACTGCATATTTCTAATCTTGATTGAGAAACGCATCTTGCTTTTTATGCAATATTCTATTATGTGATTCATTTTGTGCCTTTTATTTTTATTGGTGACATTTTTGAAACAACTGCGTGCCTGAATGTTTTCTGGATTAGTGGATTGTCAGATACGTCTTGCTGTTGGAGAATAACATTGTTTTGATTAAATAATTATTGAATTATCATTCATCCAAAAAGTTCTCCTTACTTGTCCAAAGTTGATCTGTCCGAAGGATGGATAGTATTATGGTCCACTCACTTATGCTCCAACATGTATCTGACATTTTACGTAAACTTATTGATGTGTATGTAAGTTCTTACATTTACACCAGCTAATCGAAAGGAAAATCTTCTTAGAGCTAATTGAAACACGTTTCCTGCATGTTTTCTGTGCCATCAACATTTTAAGAAAATGAAATCTTATATGCCATCTGCAGATATCAAACACACACACACACACACAGATATGCCTTTAATGTTCAATCACTAGGGGGCTATTGTAGCTAAACATAATTTTCTTTATCATATTTCATTGTTCAATCCTGCTGGAGATAGCTATGGAATTCACTGTTGAAGATTTTCCTTGTGCAGGAAATTTAACTACTTATATAAAACATAGTTTTTATTACAAATAGGGAATGTGCCAATTTCTTGCATTGCATCAACACTGCATAAATGCTTACCCATTGAATTTCTAAATTTTTAATAGATAATTATTTAAAAAAAGGTAAAATGTCTTAACTGTGATGCTACAAAAGAAAGTAGGTTCTGTGAAGACATTGTTCATCTAATGATGAAACATATTGGTACTTAAAGGCTTGGCTTAGAGCAATCTCAGTGATGTATCTCCCATTTATAAGATTACTTCTCTGGGTTGTGAAACTAGATGAGACAGCTATGACACACGAAACTTGATTCCATCTTGCACTATGCAGGATGACAAAGACAATATCACCCGCTTTCTGATACTTGCAAGGGAACCAATAATTCCAGGGACTGAAAGACCCTACAAGGTACAAGTCCTTTTATTCAGTAATATGTACTTCTTCCAATCTTATTAAGAAATACTTAAAAGTTTTCCTTTGTAGACAAGCATTGTATTTACTCTAGAAGAAGGTCCTGGTTTACTATTCAAAGCCCTGGCAGTGCTCGCAATGAGGAACATTAATTTGACAAAGGTAACCTCTAGTGTTTAAAAATAGTTATAACTCTGGTTATTCTACCATTGAGTTCTTAAAAGCTTTATCTTCATTTTCTTTTCTGCAACAACTTCAGATTGAGAGTCGCCCACAAAAAATGCGTCCACTAAGGGTTGTTGACGATTCTAATGAAGGGAGTGCAAGGTGAATGATATGTACTTTTCAATTTGTAGCACATCCTAGTGGTTCAGTACCTGTTGATTGGTTACGCCATACTTCAATACATAACTTATCCTAGTAGTTATATAGATGTTGGGTGCTATTAATGTTACTACTCCATATCACACATGCACATAGATTTTTTCTGATGGACACTTGTAACATATATTTAATGTAGGATGACATTTAAACCAAAATTATTACAAAAGATTTGCTTCGTTGAATTGAGATTTATCTGTGTTAGTTATTTCCTAATAAAAAGATTCATTTTTTTTATCAGCTAAAAAAAAAAGATGCATATTAAAGATTCACCGTTGGTTCATTCCCTTGTGCTACTTTGGTTACTTGGAATGTGTGTGTATTTTTTCTTAATTTACAAAAAAAATGACACTTGTAGGATTTTATATGTGATATCTGGTGTCAGGTACTTCGACTACTTGTTTTACATCGACTTTGAAGCATCTATGGCAGAGCCTCGTGCACAAAATGCTTTGGGGCATCTTCAGGTTAGTATATCTCAATTACTGATTAGTTAAAATTCAATTGCTTTACTCTTGACAAATAATAAATTAATAATCCCATTTCTCATTTTAAGCTATCAACAACTGACGAGACTATTTTTTGTAGTATATGACATACATGTAATTCTTTTGGCCATTGGATAATTGTTCATCTGCTTGTTCGAATCCATCTATGCTTCCAGTTGGTTTTCTATGAACAAGCTAGCTGACCACGCTTCCTTTGTTCTGTATATAAACTGATTTTTCTTGTAAACATGATCTATACACTAAAAAAATTTGTGATGCAAAATGAATTAATAGCTGTGTAACATTAATACAACGGTATATGATGTTCGACATGTATAGATTGGATATAAAATGTATTCAGGTATTATTTGGCAAGTGGCAACCCAGGTACAATCCTTGTGAATGTCATGCCTCTTATCAGTATTTGGAGTGCGGCTGGCAAAGTACTTGGTGTGTGTTGTTTATAAGAAATGCCTAACTAACTCGTACTTTTTTCAATTCAAGAATTTATTTGTGTAATGCTGTTTAATTAACTGTGTGCAGGAATTTGCTGGATTTCTGAGTGTCCTTGGATTGGTGGAGTTGTTTAGGAGTATGGTTCCCAGGAGGACGAGTTGTGACACAGTTGGTTGAACTTGTATATTCAACCAACTGAAGCCAACACCAACAGCAGAGGAGTTCACTGATATGATAGACTAAAGAGTGGGTTTTTCCTTAATAGGATCCTCTTTCTTTTTGTTCCTTTCTCAACATCCTCCTAAATCCTAATGTTGTCAATTGTTTTGTTTTGTTTTGTTGATGATGTGATTTGTAGGTATAATAACATACAATACAGAGGCTCAAACACAAACACACAATGGTGCAGTGTGCTATGATGCTTCTGTACATGTCTTGCCATTTTCTGCTGGGTTTATTTTATTTTCTGAGAATTGCACAACTTAAATAAAGCTACAATTAATGTTGATTTAGGACACAACGAGTATGCTACATTCTTTTGGAGGGGCTGTATAAATAGCTGTACACATTTATTTATTTATTGGGGTATAGCTCTCATTGTTTGAACTTTGAACTATCAACCTTATCCGTATGAAAACGTGTACACACAATACATCCATTGCAACTTGCAAGTGGAGGACTTTGTGGATAAAGCCTCCTTTCTTGACCCTTCCAAATTCTGAACAGTCCGTCCTATAAATAAACGTTTCCATTGAAATTTCTGAAATGGCCACTACTTCTCCCCTGTCACTCTCTTTCATTTTCCTCCTCACCCTGCTGTTTGCAGCTACTCGTACTCGCAGTGCTGTAGCCAAAGTCCCTGCTAATGAAACCTTTCGTTTTGTCAATGAAGGTGAATTTGGAGATTACATTATGGACTATGGTGCTAGCTATCGTTTGATCTCCATCACTAATGACTACACATTCCCCTACCGCCTCTGCTTCTTCAACACCACTCCTGACGCCTTCGTTTTCGCCATCTGAGCTGGCCTTCCCGGAGATGAGGACCTCATGAGATGGATTTGGGACGCGAGAACGCCACCCTCTCCTTCAGCCCCGAAGGTAACTTGGTGCTGGCCGACTGGACGGCCGCGTCGTCTGGCAAACCAACACTGGCATGAAAATGCTCGGAAATGGCAACTTGGTTCTTCACGACAAAATGGGCAAATTCGTATGGCAGAGCTTCGACCACCCCACCGACACTCTCCTCGTAGGCCAGCGTCTCAGCGAAACTGGCCAGAAAAGGCTTGTCAGCCGCACATCCAATGCTGATGGATCCGATGGCAAGTACAGTATGGTGCTTGACCGCAACAAAGGCTTGACCATGTACATGAACAACTCTGGCGAGCTTCTCATATACGGTGGTTGGCCTAGTCTTGATAACTACACCGGTGTCCACTTTGACACTGAGCCTGAAAATCCCAACGCCACTGCTTATGAGCTGGTGCTCAATTTTGAACAACAACAAACTTCAGAGCCTGCAGTCACGGCCCATTGGCGGAGGCAACCGAGTGAACCTAAATAAGCTCAACTACAATGCAACCCTGTCATTCTTGAGACTTGGCTCTGATGGAAGTCTCAAGGCCTACACTTACTACCCCCAGGTGGATTACCTGAGATGGGCTGAGACCTTTTCCTTCTTCTCTGACTACTTTGTGAGAGAATGTGCATTGCCAACGAAGTGTGGTTCATTTGGGTACTGTGACAAGGCAATGTGCACTGGAAGTGTGGTTCATTTGGGTACTGTGACAAGGCAATGTGCACTGGATGCCCTTCTCCCAAAGGCATTTTGGGCTGGAGCGAGAGCTGTGCGCCGCCGAAGCTGGCACCGTGCTCGAGCTCTACTGCAAAAGTGAGGTACTACAAGGTAGGGAGTGTGGAGCATTTCTTGAGCCCATACATTGAAGGACGCAGAATGAAGCTTGAGGCGTGCATGGACAAGTGCAGCAAGGACTGCAAGTGTTTAGGGTTTATTTACAAGGAAGATAAATCCAGGTGCTTGCTTGCACCTGTGCTTGTAAATCTTATTAAAGCTCAGAACACTTCCGTGGGATACATCAAGTACTAAAAGTAGCTAGCTAGTCTAGCTACAAGAGTATGCAAGATTAATAATAAGAGATCCTAGTAAACAATGACAACTACCCATGAAAATATCATTTGTTTTTAATCTTGTTCATCAGCATTATCTTTATCGATTTCATAGTATTCATTCTCTCTAATTCTAAAACGATGGCAACTGCCCAATATGAAAACATTTATAAAACCAGAGTACAACCCAAGATCATTCCATATGATTAAGCATTATTTTGAACAAGTTGAAACACGCTAAAAAGCAAGCATGACTCAAACATACTTCAAGTAGCATGACAACCACATTAAAAACAAGCATACCGGTTGTTTTTGCTGCTAGACAACAGACTTATTGATATGAGCACAAGGGCTCAAATGTTCTTCTGAAATCATGCTTACTGCAGTTCCTTCAGAAAATCCTCATGGTCAACCAGAACCTACAAATACACAGAACAGAAACTCAGATGAGCTTATGAACAATTGATCTATGTAAATTGCATGTGTTTATGTGAATGCATTATGCTTGCTGCAGTCTCATTAAAGACAGTCCCAACTGGAAGGTAAAACCATCATATTGTCTATGTATGGTGCAGATAAAACTAAATTAAATGAATGAATTGGATAACTTTCAGATAAGTACTTTGATCAGTAAATCACACTTCATCCTAACTATCCAGGTCTTAAGGCTCCATTGGCCAATAAATACACTTGTTCCAGATTTTGCAATTAGCTTCATCCATTTCCCTTTTCTGCACCCTACCAGCTTTTTTATTTGCCAATTTTTCCCTAGATTTCTATACAACCTCTTTTTATTTTACCCATACATACCCTTCTCCCTCTTACAACTTTATAAGTTTACAACTACTCCCTCCGCCCCAAATTGAGTGCCCTCTGTTTCTCTTGAAATTTTGTCCTAAAATGAGTGTCCTTTTTTTTAGTTAGTTATGCATAAACTGTCAAAGCATCCTTATAACAAGTTAGTTAGAATCCCTTAACACACGATCATGAGAATACAAGAGTTAATATACCACACTAACCAACTCCACCTTAATTTTTCTCAAAATAATCATTATATCATAATTTCCAGCTCATTCATCTTATTAATATGTAATTTTACAGAATTCACAAGTCACTGAACTCCCAGTGGAGCTAGTAGTTGTTACTTAGCTATAGTATTGACAACTGAGGAACACTGCATTCTAGGACATGCAGATAATAGAACTAATTACTTATGAATACCAAAGTGTAATAAAAAAACTTACGGTTTTCCAGCCATCTGGATCTAGAAAAGAGGTAATTTTGGTGCCAAGTCCTGGAACTGGTCCTGGTTGTCGAGTGATCTTTCCTCCAAGCTCTTGTGTAACCAAGTTGATAACCTCAGCAGTTTTGTAGACATCGTCAGTACTAATAGCAATCTGAATAAATAATATTTATCATGAGGACGACAAAAAGAACTGTTCTAAACTAGACAGAAATACGCTGAGGCTTACAAGAGAGTGAGAGAGAGAGAGAGAGAGAGAGAGTCAAACTGACCTGTGCATAAGCATTCCCCTTTGTATATTCAGTCACACCATAATTGTAAGTCAACTCCAGAACAGTGGTCTCATATTCATCAGCATACCCCATCATGGCTATCGTGTACTGTAAATTGTACAAAACAAAAGTGAGAGACATTCACAAGCCTTGGCAGGACCCTGACTAATTAAGGCTCCAGCAAATGAAATAAAAATACTGTGAGAAAATGTAAGGAGTAAAGCATTCACCTTGTACTGGGAATTATCAACCTTCCTTAATAACTTCATTCCCAATCCCTGAATAGAAAGGAAACCATTAGGCAGGGGGACATAAGAAATTGGCATATTACAGACTCACAATTAGTCTATTGCCATAACATTGACTCTCTTCCCTTTATCACATATCACTTTACAGTTATATGCCTCATCTTCCCTTCTGTCAGACGTATCCATGATGTGAATTACTACTTATTTATGGTTTCCATAGGATCCCATTAACGTCAAAAGATCAGATCATTGTTTTATTCTGAAAAAGACTGAGTTTTAATCTTAAACTGGAACTATGTATCGAGTCAAATTATATCATCCAAAGGCTAGAGATTTGTTTTCCTCTGCATCCATTCCTAATGGGCTCTAACCGAACATGTTGTATTTGAAGAACTACATGGGAAGCAACCATTAGCTAAAATTCCCAAACTAGAGCTTCAATATGGAAAAAGTCCATGGTCATGGACTAAAGCAAATCTTTTTGCGGTAACTATATTGTGTGATACAGTAAGTAAACTTGGAATAGAAAGTTCATGGACATCAGCACCCAAGAAAAATAAAATTAGAACATGTCACCTTCTCATAGAACTTGATCGAACGATCCAGATCACCAACACGAAGCATTATCTGACAGAGAGGCTGAGGAGTTGGACCTCTTTGAATGAGCTCAAAAATGTAACCATCGGGATCTTTAACAAAGGCAATGATAGACGATCCCCCTTTTACCGGACCAGGCTCCCGGCTGATAACCCCTCCCTTGGCCCGGATGTCTTCAACCATTTTGTAAACCTGTAAATTTATCAAATAGTCATTCATTCTCACTACCAAAACCAACCAAATTATTAAACTTCATATAGATCATAAGGACACTTACATCTTGAGTTGCAATTGCAAAATGCCCAAAACCAGTTCCAATATCGTAAGAAGTCACTCCATAATCTGTAAATTAATATCAAAACAATATTCAGAAATCCCTCAGAAGTGATAAGTGTATATGCTTTCTTACTTCAGGCAGTCTTTGAATAATTAGCCGAAGAAAGAGTCACTTAACATTCAAATTTTGGATATTGGCATTTGGCCCATATCCTCTGATTTCTCAATTTTTAAAGTCACAATCAGGCCTAGATAGTCTTTCATCTCAACTTGAAGGAAATAGACTAAGAGAAGCAAGGGCCTAAGAGATGAGAACAACGAATAGAGTGCAAAACAGTGAAGTACAAAAGGAGGCATGCTAACTTTGAAGTTATGTTGCACTATAAATTACAGTGTAGGTGTGAAGGCAGAAAGATATCAGAGTAAGGCTTCCAAAAGCTGATTGAAGCTAGAGCATGACAGCGAAAACAAGTAAATCAGTAGATTATGAACTAACCATAGGACAGGTTTCTGACTTATGGTTTCCAACCTAGAGATTAAAGAACTTGGGTTTGGGGAGGAACTAAAGATATCAAACACAAGCAATTGTTATCTTGTTAATGTGCACAGTTTTCTAGACAATATGAATAACACCTGCATACTTCCTTACAGGGAGACCAAATTTAATTGGAGAAACAGATCAACAACCTTTGGTCAAGTGTCTCAAAGCACCAATTTTTTAGTAGAAAAAGAATAATATACATCAAGGCGCAGTGCATCAACAGTTGAACAAACCAGATATGAGCTATATATTTCAATTTACAGACAACTTAGATGAGTTAAACAGTTGAACAAACCAGATATGAGCTATATATTTCAATTTACAGACAACTTAGATGAGTTAAATGTAAACATACTGTATGTTAACTCCACAACAAAATAAGACTCTTCAGAGCCAAACCCAAGGAAGGCATTGGAGTACTTCTCTTCTGGAATGTCTCTTTGCCTCAACAGCTTCATCCCAAAACATT
>JAYMTI010000300.1:0-10445 GCA_036897505.1 Pelargonium transvaalense | reverse complement strand
TTCCTCGCTTGTTCTTGGTATACAAATTTAAGAGGCAAATTGTTAAGTTCTTTATTTTAGGACCAAAATTTTTGGAGCCGTCCTTTCATTTTTGCAAACCGCTTCGAGTTTGGGAATGTGAATATGTTACTTATCTTTGTCTAGCTCTCTCCTTTGTCATTTTGACGGATTCAGCTGCAATAGGCTTTTGTGGGTTCATGATCGGTATGGGAAATTCACAACTAAGAAGGCATACAACGTTCTTTATTCACGGCTACCTCATATGCGGTTCACATGTCACAATTTAATTTGGAAGCCGAGTGTTCCCTGAAGATTCAAAGTTTTTCATGGCTCGTTGCTTTTCCATCGCGCGTCTTTCTTCTTGGTAGAGGAATTCTGCGTCTGAACTCGGATGTTTCTTGCAAGATGTGTGATTTTGATTTGGGACTCATCTCATTTACTAAGGGTGTTACCGGGCGGGTTACCCGCCCGTTGAGTTGAAATAATCACCCACCCGCTCACGAGCGGGTCACTGTTTTTGGAACCCATTCCCGCCTGTTGGTTGACAAATATCAGCGAATTTTTAATGTTACGGGTTCTGGGCGGGTTAGCGGGCCACCCGTAATCAGCATATTTGACTGGGCCTAAGCCTAATTCCAGCAAAACATAGTAAAAGCCCATTCACAAAATTGAAAATTCTATAATACTGATTGCAAAGGACTAAAAGTCTAAAACCACGGTGCTGGCTACAGATACAATTTGTAAGAAAAAATGGAGGACAAAACCCCTTGGAATAGATAAGTTACTGGCAAATAGCATTTTGCTTTGCTTAACTTTAAAACAATCAATTTCTAGTTTAACTTAAGATTCTTTGCATAAACTTCAAAATACTCTGGAACTAGAATTGATCAAGAAAATCACGATGAGCATGTTACCAGCGCCAAAAGACGTGCAAGGGATAGTTGTGAAAACTTTGATCCACATGTCTATATTTATTCAAGAACTACGCCAAACGAGGCTTTTGATAAAAAGAAAAAAACTATTTAAAATTCATGTTTCAGTTCGATCAATAGCAGTTGAAGGATTCGCTTAATTAATTAAGAAAGCACCAAATCACAGCATATTCCTTCCATTGCCTTCTTTCAAGCAGTTGCACGGCATCATTCATTGCTACTTCAGTATCATAGGAAGATTTGAAGTTTACCTAAAGCTACGTCTCATACACGTGCCTAATGAGGGCACAGTACTTTACAATTCATTATAAGTTCTTAGACAAATGGATTTGTAGGATCCGTGCTGTGATAATTGCTATCAGCTCAAGGGAGATGTATGCTTTGAAGAAGCTGTGGAAGTTGTGTCGGCCATTACCCCTGTGCCTGGGGGAGTTGGACCGATGACTATTGCTATGCTCTTGTCAAACACTCTTGATTCTGCCAAGCGTAAATACGAGTTTGCATGATAGTTCAACAGGCTAGCAGTAGCTCGATTCTTCCAGGGTTTTGCGTGATAGTTCAACAGGCTAGCGTAAATTTTAGACGCCTTCCTATTTTGTTTAATGGCTTCCAATGCATCCTTAGTTCACATAGCCATTTGACTATTGTGTCATATTGTTTAAAGATTTGTACTCACCCCCTCAAGACATAAATAGATGGAGATCAGTGTAGGCCATTATTCCATTGACTCAAGTTGCCAACTTGCCATTACTTTGTGTTAGCTTGTGAGATTAATAATGCAGCATAACTTTTTTTATGAAAGACAATCAAAATTAGCTTTTGCTTGGCGAAATCTTGGAGGAACTCTTTGGAAAAAGGCTAGAGACAGGAATGGGTGTTTATCCTAATGAAATGCCAGAAACTTCACGGTTATAAGAGAAACTATACCTGTCGATTAGAGGAGATAATTTTGGGTTTTGGATTTCTGTTTGTTCGGTTCTAGTTGATAAGTCTAATCTGAATCCAGCACGAAAGAGCTTAAGGTTTGTTCAGCTTTTGGGGCGCGATCGGGTTGGGTTACACTTTGTCTGTATAATGTGCGAGTTTGTCCTATCTAATTCAATTTTTTCACAAGATAAACCCGACCTAACATTTTGAGCTGGATCAGATTTCAGGCCCAATCTAATTCAAATTTTTCACAAGACCTAACATTTTGAGTTGGATCGGATTTCAGGCGCCCACGAATTCAGTCCAAATTGTCGGATGTACCATTACTTGGAGCATATATTCATCCACATATATATTCTACTGACAGAGACAGAAGAGAAAGCACACCATAGAATTGATAATTTGGATCCAACGTGAAAGGAAAAAAAAAACCGATTTGACATTATTCAATCAATTTCTATCGAATTTTTCTTGAAAAAACAGACCAAATCGGAAAGGTTGAATCCATTTATTGTACATAAAAAAAAGATTTATCCGATATGATCCGGAGAATTCGATCCGATCTGAACCCGTTTTAGATCGGATTTAGATTACTCTTTTTCAACATCCGAAATCCGAAAAGAAAATCCGAATCAAAATTGAAAACCAAATTGCCACCTCTAGTTTTAACCACAAATTGTTCTGAAAAGCAACTAGTTGAGGTTGTTGCTGAAGAATGTCAAGTCAACAAGAAAAGCAGTGAGTCCAGTCCTGTTAAGCGACCCACTCCATCAAGAAAGCTATATAAAAGCAGACAGTAATTTGTATATCCTGTAAGCACAAAAAATGGAGCTAAGAGGTGTAGGAACATCAAGCTTTAAGATGAGAAGAGAGTCCTCAGAGATGGAAAAAGACAAAGAGCTTAAGCTGCAGTGGGCTGCAATCCAGAGACTGCCCACATTCAAGAGGCTGAGGACATCACTTGTGGAAGCTAAAGAAGCTGAATCTGGTGGTGGGAAGAGGGTGGTTGATGTCACGGAGCTTGGAGCTGGAGAGAGGCACTTGTTTATTCAAAACCTCATCACCCACATTCACCATGATAATCTCCACTTGCTCAAGGCTTTTAGGGACAGAATTGACAGGTAATTTCATTAATATATCCTTGAATTCAATTTGTTCATGGTTTTCTATAAAAAATGAATCTGGTTAATTTTAGAGTGAATGTGAAATTACCAACTGTGGAAGTGAGGTACAAGAACCTCTCCGTGGAGGCAGTGTGTGAGGTTGTTCAAGGAACGCCCCTCCCTACCTTATGTAATTCATTGCTCACCATCTTGTCTGTAAGTAGCTCATATCTGTGAAACATATCTGTATTGGCAAATAAATCATGAAATGAACAATATATATGATCATTTGACAGGTTCCTTTGAGCCTAATACAATGCAAGTCTCGAGAAGCCACGATAAGCATTTTGAAGGATGTCAGTGGCCTAATCAGACCCTCTAGGTAATTTTAGTTATTACCCATTTTAACATATATAATCTTAGCTTTGCTATAATGATCTATGAAAGATTGTTTTCTTTGCAGAATGACTCTTCTTCTTGGTCCCCCAGGCTGTGGCAAAACCACCTTGTTGTTGGCTCTTGCAGGAAAACTAGACCAGTCTTTCAAGGTCAGCCTTCTTCATAGTTGCTATCTGTTTGTACTATCTTCAACTTTTCAGTCTCTCTTGTTAGAATATAAATATTAAATTGGGCCTTCAACTATCAGCTTATGCTTTTAGTTGAGTAGGTTCTTTACATTGTTTAAGAGTTGGTTTGGTTTGAGCCTAGTGACCCACCCGTCTTTGTTGCCTCCCATCTTTGTCCACGTGCTGGGTCCGTTGTGTTATTCGGCCTGCACGTGAGGGAGAGTGTTAATGTATCTCACATCGAAAGAATGTGAAGTCCGCTGCCACTTGATATACAAGTTGGGCCTTCCACTTATCAGCTTAAGTTTTGGGGCTGGAGTTAAGTTTAACAATACTTAAGCAATTCAATAAAGAACTTTTCTGCTATTCTTGTGTTCTAATATTCAAAAGTTCATAGATAACCAAATCAACACATCATAAACATGCAATCATGTAGATTGAAGAACATGTATATATCAGAAGTTACAATGGTTGTGTTTTTAGGTGGCTGGAGAAATCTCATATAATGGTCATAGGCTAGACAAGTTTGTGGCGCAGAAAACATCAGCTTACATTAGCCAACATGATTTACACATCCCTGAAATGACCGTGAGGGAAACAATTGATTTTTCAGCATGCTGCCAAGGAGTTGGAAGCCGAGCAGGTAAAACAGAATACTTTTTTGTATGTAAATGTAATGAAACTGTTATTCATCGGCAACAAATTGAACAACTTCTGTTTGTTGCTTTAAAGAAACAATGACGGAAGTCATTAGAAGAGAGAAAGAAGAAGGAATCGTTCCTGACCCGAACATTGACACATTCATGAAGGTAATCAATATAAGCCCATCTTAAAAAATGACTTTAATTAGACTCTCCTGATCACTTGCTAACAAGGTACAAACTCCCTTTTTGACAGGCAACTTCAGTTGAAGGACAAAGGAAAAATCTCCAAACAGATTATGTTTTAAAGGTAAATTTTGTTTGCGCGTACATAGTTAGATTAGTGTAGGTAATGAAGTAGCTCAAAGAAGATTGATCAAGAAAATGCACTTATGCATCATGTTACTTAGATCCTTGGATTGGATATCTGTGGCGACATAATGGTTGGTGATGCATTGAAAAGAGGCATTTCAGGCGGCCAGAAGAAAAGGTTGACAACAGGTACTAAGAAAATAACAATTTATCTCTTCTTTGTGATCTTACTTTGCAAAACTGCATATTACTGATAAAATTGGTGCTATTTTCTTGGGAAAATGTTCATGGCAGGAGAGATGATTGTTGGTCCAACAAAAGCTCTATTTATGGATGAAATATCGAACGGACTAGACAGCTCCACAACCTTTCAGATAGTCACTTGTCTACAGCAGATGGTCCACATTACCGACGCAACTGCATTGATCTCCCTTCTTCAGCCAGCACCCGAAACCTTTGATCTATTTGATGACTTAATACTGATGGCAGAAGGGAAGATTGTGTACCATGGTCCTCGCAGTCACGCACTTCAGTTCTTTGAGGATTGTGGTTTCAAGTGCCCGGAAAGAAAGGGCGCTGCAGACTTCCTTCAGGAGGTTCGAGAATTTGTTACTTGTTATAAGGCTATACAAGAGTCATGACTTTAATTTGGTCTGACATTTGTTGGTTATCTTCACTATGAACAGGTGATCTCCAAGAAGGATCAAGGACAGTACTGGCATCGCAAAGACCTTCCCTACAACTATGTTTCTGTAGATCAATTTTGTGAAATGTTCAAAGCAAGTTATCATGGACAGAAGTTAGATGAGGAACTCTCCAAACCCTATGATAAGTCGCAGTCCCACAAGAATGCTTTATCATTTAGCATGTATTCTTTGAGCAAATGGGAACTATTCAAAGCTTGCATGTCTAGAGAGATCCTTCTTATGAAGCGTAACTCGTTTGTCTATGTTTTCAAGATAATGCAGGTACTCACTCATTGACATGAATACATTTTCTTGAATCAAGCTTTTCAATCTAACAAGTTTTAAGTTCCGATTTTGTATCAGCTTGTCATCACAGCATTCATAGCAATGACAGTATTTATACGTACCCGGATGGATGTAGACTTGGAGCATGCAAATTATTATATGGGTGCTTTGTTTTATACACTTGTGAGACTCATGACAAATGGAGTTGCAGAGCTGTCCTTGACTATCATTAGGCTTCCGATCTTTTACAAACAGAGAGATCTGTATCTATACCCAGCATGGGCGTATTCGATTCCTGCCTCCATCTTAAAGATTCCACTTTCACTGGCTGATTCTATGATTTGGACAGCAATTACTTACTATGTTATAGGGTATAGCCCTGAAGTTGGAAGGTAAGTTGGTTTGAACAAAGAATGTATATACCTTTCCTCTTGAATGTGTTAAATTACTCATATTCTGCATATGGGATATTTTGTTTTTGAAGGTTTTTCTGTCAGTTTTTTCTGCTGTTTGGTCTGCATATGGCATCAACATCAATGTGTCTTTTTATTGCCTCGATTTTCCAAACCATGGTCGCTGCAACAACTTTTGGTTTCATCATTTTGGTACTAATGTTCTTGTTTGGAGGGTTCATTATTCCATTTCGTAAGCCAATTCATCAAATTGTTACTTCTTTTTTCTGTAAAGTGAGCAACAACTTGAATACTCAAGAGAGACTGTTCTTTGGATTGCATTGCAGCTTCTTTGCCTCCTTGGCTGAAATGGGGATTCTGGCTTTCTCCGATGACATATGGAGAAATTGGTATATCATTAAATGAATTCCTCGCCCCACGATGGCAAAAGGTGAACTCAAATCTTCTAAGTCCCTTGCTAAAGTGACTTGAATTTTCTGATAACATCACCTGGTTTTCATTGCAGGCAATGAAAGGGAACACAACCATAGGACATTATGTTTTAACTCGTCATGGTTTGAACTTTCCCGGCTACTTTTACTGGATTTCGTTTGGCGCTTTGCTTGGATTCACTCTATTCTTTGATCTTGGATTCATCGCGGCCTCAACTTACTTCAGACGTAAGTTATTTGAATGCATGATTAGGCACAAACTCATAATTCTGTTACAATCTTTCCATATATATACCAGAAAGAATCTTGAACTAATGCAGCTCCAAAGATGTCTCGAGCGATTGTTTCTAAAAAGAACATCTCCAAACTAAACAAAGGAGGTAAACACGAGGAATCAAGTCCTCCCAGGACAGGTGCAGAAACAAGAAAAACAGGTAAAGATGGAACTAAGTCACATGTTTTACAATATAACACTCTCAAAGTAACGCGCTTTTGGTTACTGCATGTAGAGAATACAGGGACAATGGTCCTGTCATTTGAGCCTCTGACAATGTCATTCAAGGACGTGCAGTACCATGTTGTTACTCCTCGGGTAAGCAGTTCAAGAAGTCACATGTAATCGTCATAAAGTTGTTAGACAAGGAAGCTCTAATGTATATTTCCTCTGGACAGGAAATGAAAGAGCACGGTGTCACTTCAAAGAAACTTCAGCTTCTTCGTGACATAACAGGAGCATTTAGGCCTGGAGTCCTGACAGCGTTGATGGGAGTGAGTGGGGCTGGGAAAACAACTCTGATGGATGTTCTTTGTGGAAGGAAAACAGGAGGTGTCATCGAAGGAGACATAAGAATCGGAGGCTATCCCAAAGTTCAGAAGACATTCGCTAGAATATCAGGCTACTGCGAGCAATATGACATACATTCTCCACAGATCACAGTAGAGGAGTCATTGATATACTCGGCTTGGCTGCGCTTGCCACCAGAGATTGATCCACAAACAAAAGCAGTATGATCTTTGATCTCTCCACAGATAGTTACAACTTTGAAGCATCATTTAGATCATGAACACGACCATTATTTGGTGATTCTTTATGCAGAAATTTGTTGAGGAAGTGATTGAAACAATTGAGCTTGATGATTTGAAAGATTGTTTAGTTGGCATTGCTGGAGAGAGTGGCCTATCTACGGAGCAGCGAAAAAGGCTAACAATTGCTGTGGAGCTTGTTTCCAATCCATCAATAATTTTCATGGATGAGCCTACATCTGGTTTAGATTCCAGAGCAGCTGCAGTTGTAGTGCGTGCAGTCAAGAATGTAGTTGCAACTGGGAGGACAACAATTTGCACTATCCACCAACCAAGTATTGATGTCTTTGAGGCCTTTGATGAGGTAGGAGAGAATGCTCATCAAAATGGATATCTTTTGCTACATAAAAGTGTTGAATTTTTTTTATAGTCCTCTAAAAGCTATGCATGTATCACATATTCCTATTCGTGCAGTTGATTCTGATGAAAACAGGAGGACATATCATATATTCGGGAAAGCTAGGTCATCATTCTAGTAACCTCATCGAATATTTTGAGGTATGTCCATAGTTTCTGTCCATATATACACATCTGGCACGAATGAAGTTTGTTATGTATTAAAGACTCGTGTGAAATATATAGGGTATTTCTGGTGTGCCAAAGATCAAAGACAATTATAACCCGGCAACATGGATGCTAGAAGTTACTTCTGCATCAGTTGAGGCAGAACTTGGTTTAGATTTCACCAACATCTATAAGAAGTCTCGTCTATACCAGTAAGTATTTTATTCATCAACTAGTTATGTAACCTCTAGTCAAATTAGTTGCATTATATGCAACTAGTAGCTGAACAATCATTTTCTTGGTACGCAGAGAGACCATCGATCTGGTAAATCAACTAAGCGAACCACTTCCTGGTTCTAAGGACTTGCATTTCCCCACTCGTTATCCACAAAATGGGTTGGTACAATTCATGGCATGTCTGTGGAAACAGCACTTGTCCTATTGGAGAAGTCCTGAGTACAACTTGGTTCGTTTCATGTTTATGATGGCTGCAGCGGTGCTGTTTGGGGCAATATTTTGGCAGAAAGGAGGCACAATGTAAGTCCATATACATATAGTTGGATTCTGATAAAACAGTAACATTTGACTCCTAGTGAAGCCATGTGTGTTGAGACACAAATGCACATGAAAAGAAAGGAAAAAACAGTGCAAGTAGTTGTGCAGATGACAGTAACTACAACTAGCATAGTTGTTATTTCGATATGTTGAAGCTGGTTTTTTGAAGTTTTTGAAACTGAATTTATGCAGCAACAATGAACAAGATTTGTTCAATATACTTGGATCAATGTACATTGCAGTAATCTTTCTAGGTATCAACAACTGTTCATCAGTTCTGTCGTATGTGGAAACAGAGCGCACAGTCCTATACCGCGAGAAATTTGCTGGAATGTACTCCTCATGGGCATATTCACTAGCACAGGTTCAAAGTCATAGCTCTAGTTAACAACTTAGTAGTATTGATTAGTTTGTGTGTTAACAACATTGGTGTTGTAGGTGATCATTGAAGTGCCATACATACTACTCCAAGCAATCTTGTACACTGCCATTGTGTATCCCATGATGGGGTTTGAGTGTTCCATGTACAAGATTTTCTGGTTCATATACGCAACCTTCTGCACCTTCCTATACTTTGTGTATCTTGGGATGCTTATAGTCTCAGTGAGCTCAAATCTCCAAGTAGCTTCCATATTTGCATCTGCAGTCTACACCATACTCAACCTCTTCTCAGGCTTCCTCATTCCAGGACCGGTAATATATAATAAAACATGTCTACTTGTTTCAATCTGTATAGTCCACCTAACCATGTGTAGGCCTGAGCCCATACTCGTTTCTCTTATTTAGCTCGCACGTGAGGGGAGTGTTAAAGTCCGGTCTTCTGTTCTTCATATATAATCTGATGATGTTGCACTGGAAAATGCAGAAAATGCCAAAATGGTGGGTGTGGTGCTATTGGATATGTCCAACAGGTTGGTCACTGAATGGACTGCTGACTTCACAGTATGGAGATATGAAGAAAGAGATAGTGATATTTGGGGAGGTGAAATCAGTGGAGTCATTTCTAGAAGAATACTATGGGTTCAAGCACAATGAGTCATGGCTTGTGGCTCTTGTTCTTATTGCCTTCCCTCTTGCCTATGCTTCCCTTTTTGCATATTGCATTTGGAAAATCAATTTTCAGAAGAGGTAGTTTCAATAGTCTTTGTAGTTTAGAAACTCGCGCGGTTGTGGTTGTGTGTACGCGCACGTGTATTCAATAACATATATGAATGAATTATCACACTTTTAAAGTACCCACCAATTCAAACATATTTTAACATAGTAACTTTAACTGGATAGACAAAAATATTCACCAGTCAAAGTTGGTTAACACTAGAGTAAGAGATGAGTTCATATTTTGTTAAAAGTCGGATTAACAAAAACTGACATGTCAGTCTCCATATTTGCTATAATTCAATGTGTGTACTGAATAAGCAATTGCTGAGCACTATGTTCCCGGGGAAACTAATTTCACTCCAATCATCTCTCACATTAGCAAGCAAATTTCCATCAAAACGCAGCTTCATTTCATATCCAATACCATGAACATTTTCCCAATTTCTTTTTCCACTTCTATGTACATTCCTTCTAACCAAGCACAAGAGATTCAAATGGAAGATCCTGAGGAGATGTCATATTATTTCAGTCACCACAGTGAAACACTAGACTCTGTTCATACATTTAAAATGGATGATCCGATCGGACGCTGATACATGTACATAAATATTTGTCAGCTTAATTTATCCTATAACATAAACAAGTAAGCATCACCATTCACCAGGGCTTATACATTTTCTTTCTTCTGGAGAAAAATTTAAATTTAAACAAAAAAAAGTCCTTAGCGCGCGATGAAAACTGATGTATGTAATTAATAACTACATCAACTCGCTCCATACTTCAAGAGTTCCCACCTGAAAGGCCCGAAAACATAGAGTACTTCGGGTGAGCTTTTGAAGAGCAGAGCCACACACACACACACAGCGGCAATGGCCACCATTGACAGCATCGCTGGTCTGTACAACAGCG
>JAYMTI010000299.1:0-10449 GCA_036897505.1 Pelargonium transvaalense | reverse complement strand
AAAACTACTACTCTTTGATACATTTCCATTTATAGTATGCATGTATTGGTGGATAAAAAAGGGTGCTTTAGGCTCATCTTGGCGCGCAAGTGGCATACCTACCACTTATTATTTCTGCTGAAAATATGAGTTTCCTGGATCCGGAAGATGGTAAGATGCTCCACGTTTCTGCTAAAAGAGTAGTGATTGCAATTTCTGAAAAAACCAATGGAGTTGCTGATGTAGCTTGCAGGTCGGTGGTGGACGCGGAAGTGCAAGGGGACAAAACAATTCACAGATGCTTACTACTCCTAGTCGTAGCTGTGCCACTTGACCCATAAAAGAACAAATGATGAAAATGTACACGACGATAGATGTCAAAAGTTACTAAAACTACACAAAAGAGGGAAGAGGTGGTTGGAAAAGTCTGCAAGAAAACAAATGATGTTGCTGTTTCGGGTTCCATAGCTTTCTTGGCTTCATCTACCGTTTTCATATATTATATATCCCATCCCATTCATTTCACATAACACCCCGCCCGCCCTATCCATCTTCCTTCTTTATCATTTGATTTATTGCTATATATCTTCATTGAAGATGCTGATCAACTACAATGCATTGTTCCTAATTCTTGTTGTATTGCATAATTACCATGATGTTGTTGCAGGTCAGCTCAGGGTTGGCTTCTACGACGAGACATGTCCTGATGCCGAATCCATTGTCTTCTCGGTTGTCCAACAAGCTGTCCGACAACAAGCAAGGAATGTTCCCATTTTGCTGAGGCTCCATTTCCACGACTGCTTTGTTGAGGTCAGACTCAAACCAGAGACTTCGAGAAACTAAGTGAAATCCACCACTTGTTCTGTTGAGTGTTCTAGGCTGTGTAGTTGTACATATATGAATACATATGGTTATTGTTGAGCATAACGTTCATTTACATTTTGTTGCAAAAACAGGGGTGTGACGGGTCGATTCTGATAAATAGTGGTAGCGATAGAGACGAGAGAAGCGCTATTGGGCATCAAGGTGTAGGGGGTTTTGAGGTGGTGGATGAAGCCAAAGCTCAGCTGGAAGATGTGTGCCAAGGAGTGGTTTCTTGCGCTGACATTGTGGCTTTGATGGCAAGAGATGCTGTGTTCTTGGTAATATATATACTCTGTTTCTAACTAAATTAACATCGGCTAATAACTCTACTCTGGCTGAGACTTGTTGCTCTCGAGTTGATTTATTAACAACAGGGTAAGGGTTCGTTTTATGATGTTCCGACGGGGCGAAAGGACGGTTTTGTTTCAAATGTAGACCTTGCTGCCAACATGCCTGAGGTTGATGACTCCAATCGCCTCCTCAAGTCCAAATTTAGGAGCAAGGGACTTTCCGATCAAGACTTGGTCCTTCTAAATGGTATTTTTGGATCTCTCTTTATTAGTTTCTCCTTGAGAGCACTGATTGATTGATGGATCAGGTGCACATTCCATTGGCACAACCGCATGCTTCTTCATGGGGAAGAGACTTTACAACTTCACCGGAAACAACGCCTCCGATCCCGCCATTAACCCTGCGTTTCTACAAAAACTGAAAGCCCAGTGTCCTCCCGGCGGAAACATGAACCAGCGAATATTTATGGATCAGGTGACGGATTCAGTGTTGGATGATCAAATACTGCGCAAATAATTGACTCTTACGCCAGCAGGAGCAACTCTCAATCGTTCTCAAGGAGAGATGAGGAGAATTTGTAGCCAATCCAACCGATAATTACTTTCATGTCATTGATGTTGCTAAGTACTAATATATATCATAGAACAGCCTCTTAAGGATGAGGGTGCAAATGGGGGCTGAATCAAGGGTTCCTATCAAGAATTTATAAATTTGAAACAAAGTGAGGGGTAAAAGGGTAATTTTAAGTTTTTGTATTATTTTTTTGAAAAGGTGACGTGGATGCTGATGGAGCAACGATCTTACGCGGATGGCGACGTGACGTTAACTGGCTATATAAGGTCATTTGGACCAAAAAACTAAATTTAAAGAGTACAGAATTTGAAATAGCTAATGTCATAGTAAAAGGGACTAGAAATTAATATGTGTAAATCCAGAGGGTTTAAATGTCATTAACCCCTTAATTAAAGGCTAAGAAGTGGTGCGGTTGGTAGTATTAATTTGTCCCTAAAAATTCTCCTGCTCTTATTATTTCTCCAACAAAAGAGGTTTAAAAGATAAAAGGAAAATACTTGGTGTATAAGATCTCAACCTCTTAGCAAATTTTAAGGAAATAAATCAGCAAGAATATTCATTTCCTAACAAACAGTTATTTTCTCAACCATTAGAATATTGATATAAACATCTTTCTTACCCAATAAGAGTTCTAAAACCAACCAAAGCACCAACAACAATGGAGAAGATCTCCAAGGAATCAAAGATAGCTCCAACAACAATGGACAAGATCTCCCAATTGCCCGAACCCATCCTCCATTACATTCTCAATTTTCTCGAATCCAAAGAAGCTGCTCGAACCACAATTCTCTCCAAGAATTGGAGAACCATCTTTCCGGTTCTTTGTTTCGATGTGGAAAGGCTGTATGAAACAGAAACAGAAACAGAAGCAGAAATAGAAGAACAAATGCAGTATCTCATGAATGGAATCGATGATTCTATACAAAAGTTTCTCTTGAAAAAGGCCAGCATTCACAAATTCGAGCTAACGTCCTACAGTATTGACTTCTGGGACCCGCATATAGACCGGTGGATGTACCAATTGGTCAACGAGGCCAGTGTCAAGGAGCTTTGGCTTGATATTGCGGAGTACACCTTGCCTCGAATTGTTTTTAGGTCAAAAACAATCACGAGCCTGAGACTCAGACAATGTAATCTTCAGAATTCTTATGATGTGAAGCTTCCAAATCTACTTGAGCTACGTCTAGTTCATATTAATTCACGACAAGACATGATCGAGAATTTGATTCTCGGGTGTCCCTCCTTGGAGATTCTCGAACTCATAGGATGCATAAATTTACTTGAAATTTGTGTTTCAGGACTCGTTAAACTCAAAAAAGTTGTCTTGAGATTTAACTATAGGCTTAAAAAAGTGAAGATTGTAGCGCCTAAGCTTCGTGATTTTGATTTTGGCATTAATGGAAAGCAGTACGAGATTAATTTGTTAGGATGCGAGTTAACACTGAAAAAGTTAAGGTTTAATAATGGCAAAATCTCCAAGGATTTGTTTGATAGTATTGTTTCAAAGTTTCGCGAGTTAGAGGAGTTAATAGTAAGCTCTAACCCAATTTTGGATAGAATAGAAATTCCAAATCATCGAAAGCTTCGTACACTTGAACTTGTATCATGCACGAAGCTAGGGAAGGTCGAAATTGATGCTCCGGATTTACAGTGTCTTCGATACTCAAACAACAAACTCCCTTTTTACCAAGCGAATTATGCGCAATTATCAGAATTCGAGCTAAGCTTTCTTATACATAGTACTCGCAGTCGAGAGAATTTCACCCGTTTGACGGATAGTTTTAAAGATTGTTTTATGAACTTCAGCCGCTTTAAGGATATGAAATTATGCGTGGCGTATGGCATGGTAAATTTTTTTTATATGTTGCAGTATTTTCATGACGGTTTACTTTACTTGTCTCATATTATTGTTATTTTTTTTTTCAGGATGTGATTGTTTGTGAAGACTGCGAAAACTTGCTCAGTATTTTATTTGCTATAAAGAAGATGGATGTCGACATAGGCATAAATGTTACATGCGTGAGCTATGAATGCATAGCAGATTATTTGTTCAAACAAACGCGTTGGAAGAACGTCTCTTTTATGTCTCGCCACAACAATGTCAGCGACTTTTTCAAGGTACGTGTTGGTAATGAAATTGATTTTATGATAGATGTTAAATTAAGAATCTCCTCTAACTTCAACTACAAAACAAAGTTTCTCTGATTTGAGTATTATTTAGCTTTGATGTATAATAATTTAGTTGATTTTATTTTTGTTCTAATTTTGACAGACATTAGACAAGAAGAAATTGAAAGAAAATGAAGAACCAAATTGCTGCAAGTACAAGAAAGATGACAAATGTTGGCAACACCAATTTTATGATTTTGAGAGAGTGACAGATCCAGAAGAAGAGACACCAAATTTGTTCGAGCCATGTATTGCAATGGGATATAATATTACCAAAATTAAGTTAGAGTGGATTCCAAGTTTCTAATCATTCGGTTTAATTTAGAACGAGTTGGAAAAGATCACAAGAACGTCAAGTCATTCCCTGCGCCTCGATCGGTTGAGATTATTTTTTTTTTGTTGCATAAATACTAAAACAGCTTCAATTTTAACGCTGTGTTTGTTCAAGTATTTGTTCGGTAACACTAGAAGATTATAAGCAATTGAAAGAGTGAATATTTTTAATCAGCAAATCACGCGGATATTGAAACATCCTTTCCTTAGTCTAACTAAGGACCCAAGACACTCACGGCCGTAATAGAGCACTTAATTAAACAACCAAACAATCTGCAAGAGGCACTACCTATTGCCATTGGCGGAGACAGGGCTGGACCGTAGTAGGCATGTGCCCATCCCATCTTTCCTATCAATTTCTCAGGCTCAGTTTCGGATTGGTTCATCTCATCTCTCATAAATTACTTTAGGCAGCAATTAGTTAAAACCTTGAATAAAAAATTGTGTCTACATTGATCCTCAAGTCTGGCTCCTCCACTGAATGTAGTGTATTGGCAAAGCCAGAGGTTGCCGTAGTAGACATGTGCCCACCCCGTTCTTCCTTAAACAATTTATAAGGTTTAATTACGTTCAATTTCTCAGGCTCAGATTCAGATTGGTTAATCCGATCTCTCATAAAATACTTTAGACGACAATTAGTTGTCTAACAATTTAACCTCGATCCAAAAATTGCGCTAACGTTGAGCTTCAAGTCTGGCTCCGCCTTCCTATTGCCTCTCCTCCAGTCTGACTTGCCTAGACAAATCCGACTCTTACGAAAAACCGCAAGAGCTTTGCGAATGAGCGGGCTGAACCAGCGAACCTTTGTAGAGCAGTGTCCAGTAGCCAATTATCTGTCCAAAAACTTGCTGATCTTCCATCTCCTAGCTTCCACTTCATGCTCTTAGTACTAAAACAATCATTTAATTTCTGATCAGCCCCGAGTCCGTGAATTAGCTTAACAAAAGCCGAAGGAGACCCGAGATGCACATCACCAAATGCCCAATCATCAGGATTCCAATCATATTTCTAGCAATGCACAGTTTCCACAAAGAATTTCACTCAATAGCGAATCTCCACCACCATTGGATAAAAGACTCGAATTAGAATGGTAGTTGTTTAATTTCAAGCCCGCCATGCTTCTTTTTGTGGGTGACTAGCGACCATTTCAGTTTGCACATATATACCCCTACGTTCCGAACACTCCACCCATAATAAGGGACGTTCAATAGCCTCAAGTTGCTTGATAACCAACTTGGGGGACTTGAACAAGCTCATGTAAATCAATGGCAAGGACGATAAAGCATAGCGAATTAAAGTGATCCAACACCCCAAGACACATACCTCACTACAAGAAATAGGGTTATCGGCAACGGATAAAGACGTTGCCTATAAGCCTTCGGCGGTTGCCTATGTGAAAAAAGTTCGTTGCAGAAGGCTTCGGCACATAAAGTATTATTGACAACTGGCAAAATTAAAACATTGCCTATAATATTATAGGTCACGGATTTAAAGAGCCGCTGCCTATAATATTATAGGTCACGGATCTAAAGAGGCGTTGCCTATAATATTATAGATCACGAATCTAAAAGGTCGCTGCCTATAATATTATAGGTCACGAATATAAAAGGCCGCTGCCTATAATATTATAGGTTACGGATCTAAAGGGCCGTTGCCTATAATATTATATATCACGGATCTAAAGGGACGTTGCCTATAATATTATATGTCACGGATCTAAAGGGCCGTTGCCTATAATATTATATGTCACGGATCTAAAAGGCCGTTGCATATAATATTATAGGTCACGGATCTAAAGGGCGGTTACCTATAATATTATAGGTTACGGATCTAAAGAGCCGTTGCCTATAATATTATAGGTCACGGATCTAAAGGGTCATTGCCTATAATATTATATGTTATGGAACTAAAAGATCGTTGCCTATAATATTATAGGCAACGGATATAAAGGACCGTTGCTTACGAATATTGACACACTGATTATCAATCACCTTCCTCCTATACAAATGCGCACCCATCATAATATATATCTGCAACTTGCAAATCATCATATCCTAGCCACCTGAGGCAATTCAAAACTTCAAACCTCCCAAGCACAACTCATACTCATCACATCCTTTACTTTGTAAGAGTCTATAGACAATTTTATAAAAATAAACACATCATCTACAAAAAGAATATAGCTAAACAGAGCAACATCAACCCATTATATCAATGTTGGTAGTTTACAAAAGAATTCAATTTAAGCTACAATTGAAGATCTCTCACTCAAAACCAGTTTGCTGCTTCTTTTCTACCAACCAGAAAGTGGCTATGCCCAACTTCTAATTTATTTGATTACCCTCCAAATCTCCCTGTTCATGCATGCATCAAACAACTTTTAATTTCATCCAAGATAAGTTCCTTAAGTTCATGGACAGAAGGTTCCCGATTTTTTCTACACGCCTGCATTAACATATTATAAAGCAAAACAATAACTAACAACTTCAACCTTTAACTAAAACTGACAAAAGACGGATACCCAGAATGACAAATTTTCTCTCCAAAATAGAACAGAAGAAACATGAAATCATACATTTTCATTTATTAGAAAAGGAGACATCATGTTCAAGGAAGTTGGAAGTATCATAAGACAATAGGATAGGCAAAATTGATGCAAAAAATGGTATGAGGAAGAGTTTACTATGGGAAGTTATTGTTTACTGGACATCCTGAAACAAAGAAAAAATTGACAAAGAAGAGACGCATTGGCACATGCAATAATAATTTTTGTGTAAGCTAAAATAGTCATGTGCACCAATAAGGGAGAGGTTCTGATGACTTGAACACTCATGAGTCATGAATGACCAACTTAATATATCATATGTATTTCTCTTCAGTAGATATAATAGTCTTGGACAACAACATTTCTTTTGTGCAAATCAATATAATGCACTGTCTTTGGTTTTAATTCCATTGGACAACTACACTTTAATAACCAAACAAAACGGCGAATTTTGAATTGATAAAAGAAAACAACAAAGTGAAGTTCTCAAATTCAGCACCAGCACCGAGAACCTTAAATACCTTATGACAATAAAATGTACTCAAGTTCGAATCAATAAAAACTCAACAACCAAGGAGAATGTGAGCAACAACCAAATTATCACGAGCAACACAAATAATTGAAAATATTCAGTTATCAATTATCAATGATAACTGACTGTACGAGTGTTCATTATATCTTTTGTTGGCTTTACTATCAATTATCCGAACAGGTGACGGATTTAGTGTTGGATGATCAAATACTCTTACGCCAGCAGGAGCAACTCTCAATCGTTCTCATGGAGAGATGAGGAGAATTTGCAGCCAATTCAACTGATAATTACTTTCATGTCATTGATCTTGCTAAGTACTATTATATATCATAGAACAGCCTCTTAAGGATGAGGGTGCATGCAAAGAGCTTGAATTCTTTATTTATTGGAGTAAAATTTACAGCATAGGAATCAAAACTCAAGTAAGGTAAATATATAATTAAAAGATTCAAACCTATAATACATATTAAAGATGCATGTAACATAAGCACAGTCAGATGGAATATAGCATGAGCTCCTTGCCTTGTTATATGAGACTAGGGTGATTATGGAAGCAGCCTCACAATGAGGCTTGCCAAATCCTGACTACCTGTAATTATGAACAACCTTCACTTTTTACAAGTGTTGCTCTCATTGCATGCTTCAGCCTGCAAGGAACACAATATGTAACATCCAGCAACAATTCTTTATTTATAAGAAGAAGCAACAATTATAACATCCTGCAAGGAACACAATATTTTCTAGGTTCACACACAACGAATTACAGACAATAGTTCATGAAGCAACAGTCTTACCTTATTCTTTCTCCGAGCTTCCAATATCTCTTCTAAAGGAGGTCGACCTATAACCAAAATAGGTCATTTGCAAATTGCAATCAGTAAATGAACAAAACAAACAATACTTCCAAATTTCCAATGAATGATATCATTCCCAAATGTCACTATGTAGCCAACAATACTTAAGTTATGTTTTAAAACACAGGACTCATTGTATAAAAAAATTACCCGTAATTGGAAGACGATATTTTGCCCAAACACCATATACAGCATCAGCTAGGGTTGCAACCTGTAAGGGCATGATTCCAGCCAATCATAACGTTTTGTTCCAATAGATGTCATAAAGTAGCCAAGAAGGCTCAAGTAATGTTCTGAAAATTTAGAGGACTTACTGGTTCATATTTGGTAATAGCATAAACCCATCCAAGGCCAACCTGTTCATAGAGTTTCCTAAATGCCTGCAAAAATTTCCATTTACATCAAATCAAACTTTGACATCTGAAGCTTCCAAACTCAAACTTGGCAATATAATTTTTATAAACATATAGCATGGGTACGGTGAAGATCTTGATACTAATAATCTCGAATCATAATCAAATAGTAGAATTAGGATAAACGGCTTACTTCGACATCTTTGACCACAGTTCCGTCAGAGAGGATTGCATGAATTCTTCCCATAGCCTAACCAACAACAAAAAATGGTTATACCAATAATCATATAGTAATGTTTTCAAAATGTACGTTCTGACAATCATAATGACATAAAAAGACTTCAAATGCAATTGATTTCTTCTGTTAAATATATGCATTCAAACTTGTGCCATATATCAACTTTGTATAACAAATAATATTGGTAATGTTCAGTAATTTGCAAGAGAAACTGGGGAATATGTAATGTAACATACAGTTTTGTAGTCCAAGCCTTGATTTTCCTCCGGAGAGTATTCATTGGAACCTATGTCAACAAACTTGATTGTCCCGTATTGCTTGTTCCTCTCTCGTAGCATATCGACCTGACATTAATTAAGACTTAAGAGCCATTTTCATTCAGCATATAAGAAAAGAAAAAAGAGACAAAAACCCAATAAAACAGATCATTAAAGCCACACCTCACGCATACAAAGTGGGCAATCTCCATCGTAAAGCATCTTAATCTTCCAGGCTGATTTTTCTTCACATTGCTTCATAAATTACTAACTTCATCGTGGGAGGGTATCAGCTTTCAAGCAGAGCTGCTGAATTTGGCTTTGATAGTTTTCAGATGATGGGTTTTATTTGCTAATAATTGGCTAGTATGAGTTTCATATTTGTTCTATTTGTTAGGGTTTATTTTTCTCGAATTTATATTGAGAATGATTTGTGTTATAATGTTAGTTTTATTGATGAAAAATTAGTTGATGTTCTTTGTTTTGCACTTCTTTTTTTCTTGCAACTGCAAATTTCATATTTGTGTTGATTTTGAATTTTTTTATTTTGAATATTTTTGAAAGATAAACTCCAGTTACTTTGATTATTTTCAGTAAACATAATATGATTGCTTACAGTATTTCTACTTCTCGGCCAATATAATTGCTCCAATGCTTTGAATCTCCCCATATTATTAAATTTAGCTCTTTATTAAGAAAATGCAATAGTAGAAGTGTCATTTTCAACTATATTACCTGAAGTGGATATATGCATTGAGAGATATGTAGTCAAGTCACTCCAAAATTCTTCAAAGTTTTTCAGCCTCTTTTGCTCAATGATCATCATAATTTACTAAATTGCAATCATCATCGTTGTCATCATAGTCATCACCATCATCGTCTTCATCTTCGTCGTCTTCATCACCATAATCTTTGTCATCTACATACTCATCATCACCATCGGAGTCCATGTCTGAAGCTTCATCCTCACTCTGCAGATGAAAAACTAAATGATTTACCTGTCCATTTAAGGATCTGTTCTAACATGTAGAACAGATAATATTCAAACAGAACCACACCCCAACCAAAGTCTTCAATCGAAAGCGTCATTCCTACGGAAAAGTGGTAACAATGACAACTACTAGCAAAAGCAGAGTGTCTCACTCGGGTGAATTCTGATGCATGATTTAATTGGTCATGGCCCTCTGAGCTACAGGAAGTATCATACTCCGTATCCTGAGACAAACCCTGTCAATGGTGAAGAAAATGTTCTTTAGTTGGACAAAATTTTGACACTAATTGAAAACTGGCGATAACAATAGTTATTACAAACCAATTGAAAAAGAAAAAAATAAAATAAAATAAAAAACATTACTTATTACAGCCATAAGATGCCAGAACCAGTGAGTTTTCTCACTCACCATGGCCAGAAACTAATTATATACTTAGCAAGCAACTCAATCAAAATTCAAAACATGTAAC
>JAYMTI010000298.1:0-10460 GCA_036897505.1 Pelargonium transvaalense | reverse complement strand
AGCTCCTGCGACTTTATCGCCTCCCCCCCGCTAATCAGGTAATCGTTGGCGCTGTGAATCAGGCCCTGGTCGCAAATTTTCGTTGGAGCATCACCGCCGTCGCCCATGGTGAATTGTCTCCTTCCGATCTCTCTCAGCAGTGGACGGAGTCAGGGCCCAAGGACGCCTATTTCCACTACCTTGGCAACAGGGCCTATGTCATCTCCTTCACAAATGAGGAGTCCATTAAGAAATTGAAATCTGAGAACTGGGGTTTCCTTAATCACTGGTTTTTTCATATCTCTATTCACTGCCCCTCCTTGTTGCTTGGGGGTCGCTTGGTCTGGATTTTCATTGAGGGCATCCCACCCTCCCTCTGGAGTGTTGAGATGTTATCGGACATCTGCCGAAACTCAGGAACTCTTTTGGCCTCCCACCCTGCCACCACCAGTGGCTCCCACTTGCAGGGAGCTTGGACCCTTATTTACACAAACCTCCTTGATGCTATCTTTGATCGTGGTCTAGTGGCATCGAAAAATGTCAATTTCGCCTTCACAGCCCGAGAAGTGGCCAGTTCGAGCATCCCGACGTCGTCCCCAGAATCTCCCTCGCCGCATTCCTCCGTCCGTCCGGTGGTTCATGGTTGTTTCTCTGATGAATCCCACCATGTTGTTGACTCAGATGACACATCTGATAATGCCGCAAAGGTAATGCTTTCTTTATGTAGCCATTTGTTAAGCCATGCATTAATTCTTGTTCCTTTCATACCTAACTAATTGATTTGCACTTACAGCCTTTGGCATCTTATGTCTGGAAGAATGCATTTCGGTAAAGTTTCATTTTCTATTCTCGGCAAATATCTTAGAATTGTAATTTCAAAACCTTACTAGTTACTATTGGGTTACACTCCAAAGTCTTATTCCTTTTATGCTATGGTCTACATTTTAATTCAGGGCCGTTGATCACCAGTGGGAGGGTGATCTTTTTGCCACAGGTAGCGCTCAAGTTGATATATGGGATCACAATAGGTATGATCATTACATGTTTGATTTATTTTTCTTCCTAAATTTCACTACTTATTCCAATAATTTTATGACAAGGTTTCTCCTGGAACTAGGTCTCACCCAATTAATAGTTTTGAATGGGGTTCAGACACAACTATATCTGTTAGATTCAATCCCGCGGAAATTAATCTCTTGGCAGCATCAGCCAGGTATGCATATATAGGTCATGTTTGGATGAAATTTGATTTTGATGATTTCTAGGCTAATTTCAGTATTAAAAAAATGGTTTTGTTCTTTACGTTTGCCACTTTCATTGGTCTATTATTTAAAAATAGTAGCATCCGAGCAAATTATGTTTATGTTTCTTGGAAAACTTGGTTGGGTAATAGGATTCTTATACTATCTGTTTGGCAGTCTCATCCAATGTTATTGGAAATATATGTTTAAATTTAAATGAGGACTACCATACTGTAATTAGCTTGACTGTTGTAGTAACCTTACAGTTCGGGATATTTTTGTCCATCGATTGGTGGTTTGTATCAAGAATCAAGATGTTCCCTCTTTTTGTGGTTGAAGTTTTCAAAATAAATACATGATGTATCTGAAATATAAGACTCCTGAAATGGAAACTGCACTTGATTAGTAAATCCAAATTCACCTTGGGTCATGAGAGCTCTAGTTACCTTTTGGCCAGTTTCTAGCGAAATGTAATAAGGATAGCTAAGTTCATTAGACATGATTTGGTGTGACTTTTGTTATCCGCTCTGACACTAAGAAATATGGTGCCTGTTAGTATTAAGAAAAGAGCTTTGGTGAACTTTATGCTGATCTTTTTTTCCCGACTACATGTTTATTTTAATTATTTTAAAACGTAATGTAATTGTGAATGTTTATTTTCTTTTGCAGTGACCGTAGCATAACACTTTATGATTTGCGCATGTCATCCCCAGCAAGGAAACTTATCATGAGGGTACATATAACACAAATCAATTTATATTCCAGTCTTCTACATTATAGTCGGTTACCATTCTTGAAAATGTTCTGATTGACTGTATGTAATATAGGCAATGGATTGAAAATTACCATTTATATTAAAATCCAAGGAAATTTCCTTGGGCTTTAGTGTTCATTAATGAACAGGCAGAGTATTTTGAGCTGGCTGAATCAATTTGGTGCTATGTCTGTAGAAAACAGGTGATTTGGTAGATATACATGTTCCAGTTACATGCCACCCAAATCCTTATATATTAGAAGAAGGTGGCCATCATTTAGTCTTCTTAGTTGGCATGATTTCAGTCTGATTTTATTAATCTTTGGGAAAAAACTTTATAAATATAGGGCTTTCCAGTTTTTAATTCGAGGAAGGCTTAAGAATGCGGCAATATAATATTTGGTCTGAATAGAGTTGAAAGTTACATCCTGCCCATTATTCTTCTAATGGGCCATTCTCCACAAATAAATACCAACAAACCAAAACTTATAGCCTTCTTTTCCTCTGATATTAGCTATAAATTTTTTAAAGAAACTTTTTAATTTTTTTTATTCGTAAGTGCCCCACTGTACCCGTACCTAGACTTTTTGAAAAATAGCCGTATCGACGTACCAGGTACTCGTACCCCCATATTCGTGCTTCATTGTCATGCACCATATTAATCTAAATCTTCAAAGAAATGAAATGGCAACAAAGACATCAAAATTTTATGCTGTCATTTTCCTCCTGAGAATTTACTCTCATTAGTCACTCAATAATTTCCATTATGTTGCAATTATATAGCCTTAGATCGGAAGTACTAAAATTGCATTAAGAACATTATATAATTTTCTATTTCAGGGGAGAGAGAACATAGGACACGAAATTTACTCACAGATCTCCTTTTGACATATAGCGTTTGACTATCATTTCATTTTGTTGAGCATCACGTCCACTTATAACCAAATAGTTCTCACTGCTGATGAACCAATTAAATTTCTCAAACCAGTGAACCTTGCGCATATGTGAAATTGTGGCAACTGTTTTTTCCTGCACATTTATCCCAGTAAAATTAAAGATAACAAATTGTCTAAGAACCAAAGAGAAATGTATCAACTAGCGTTGAAAGTAGTGATGAAAAATTCCCACATTGAAAAATATAAGCTTAATAAGTTAAAAAAATGGTGAAAGCTGTAGAAGCAGAAGACAGGAATTCTATATAATATTGAATATCAAATCACTAATTTATACTACCTCCACCCCATAATGAGTGTCCTTGTTTCCATTTTGGCATTATTTAAGAAAAAGTTAGTTAGTGTTGTAAATTACTTTTGAATCCCCGTGACATGTACTAACTACCTTATTATATGGATGCTATAGGTAATTCATGCTATAACTAATTTCCTAAAAAGAAAAAAGGACACTCATTTTTGGATAAAAGTACAAGACAAACCGGACACTCATAGCTCATATCCCAAGACAAGCTTCTATTTAATTTAACAATTTTTCACAAATCACATGAACTTCTAGCCCTGTGGACAAACAATTCTCATAAGCAAATAATGGAAAAGTAGTAACAATTTACTCATTTGTGAGAGCATAGCATGTCCAACCACATTTATAGTCCGGAGCTATATCATATGACAATATACAATCAATACAAGATATCAAATACATTTCCCACAAAAAGGACCAACTTCAAAGAAAGGGAAAATAATACAAATTATCTGAGCAACACCATATCTCTTTCTTTCTTGACTTTTCAGATAGAAGACAGCTTCAGTAAAACAATGATTATTGTTCTCAAAGATAGGGGAAGTTAAGATACCACATTCACTAATCGCATTATGAATCTAATCCACGATACAATGCTCACATAACAAAAAACAAAAACCACATCCCACGTGATTCAAAACTGAAAGTAGCTTTTTCTACTACTCTAATGTTACATAGGCATGACAGATACCTTTTGTGGAGCAAAATAAACATAAATCAGAGTGTTTTTTTCCTTATTTTGCTAGTATCAGCTGCCAGTATCATGGGCCAACTCGCTTCAGTAGACTGAGAAACAAAAGATCAAGAACTCACACGCCAACAGAAAATTAATGAGAGTTGAGGTGCAAACTATGCCTTTTATATGATTTCTTTTTCTCAAACTATGGATTTAAAGTGGGGGGAAAGTAAACAAAAACAAAACAGCCAATGGACAGCTCTCAACCAATTGAGGCATAGCAAAATTAGCATGAAAGAACATGCACTAATAAGCAACATACTGTAAACCTGAACTTTCACTCTGCCAGCTGTAACCAATCGAGCTGCACTTCTGATGACCTCCATTTCAACTTGAATTATTATCATGTATCCTCTTCCTGAAGAAAAAAGGGTAAGAGTTAGCATCATCTTAACGAAGTGTCATTCAGATTTCAAAGACATCAAAATAAGAATAATAAGAAAAGGAATAAATAATTCAGATGGGCTCGACGGCTGAGATAGTAAGAACAATACTTTCTGTTGACAAGATATGCTGAAGTCAGCACTTCATTCAGAACTCAAAACAAAATATAAAGTTATGTCTAAGCACTTTTTTTTTGGTAGATTCTTTTTCATAAAACCTATGTTCAGAGCTTGGGGAGTGTTACAGCATAATGCAAAAATTCTAGAAATATCCAAACCACTACAGATCTGTGTGCAGCAATAGTAATGTCAGTGATGATGAAGGTAAGTAAATTTGATACTTTGAGAAACCCTGTAGGGTCAGCAACCAAAGCCAACGAAGTATGCTGTAGAAAATCAGTGTCAAGAATTTACAGAGATAGAAACTATAGAACAGACTATCAAAGCAATGAAGCAATTTTCTTTGGGTGGAGACCTAATACTAACAGATGCACACATCATCAATGCCGGTAAATCTGAATATCTGGACAGAACTTTCAGTTCAAGAAGACAAGAAACATACCATTTTAATAACTTTGGACAGTCTTGAGTCAAGAACTGAACTTTCAGGTGTACAGTTTGCATGCACAATGGGACCCTGAGCAGCATTCCCATCTACAGTTCCTCGCTCAGATGGAATAGTCAAGTAAACTGCTCCCTTGAACATCCATTCATCTCTTTCTATACTGTAAAAATCTTCGAACAACTCACCACACAATACACATGCATATTGTCTTTCATCTGCAGGAACCATAGGCTCATCTGTCATAGTAGTTATCTTGGCAGGCTCATCCCCTAAAACAGCAGCCTCAGAGTTATCTGGACATTCTTCGTTTCCAGAGACCCATTTGTCAGAATTCACAAACCATTTCCTAGATGACCTATGCAAACCCAATGGCTCAGGCTTTTTCAAAGCATGCCATTTTAAGTGTTTGTCGAGTTTTTCTTGAAATTTGAGTCGAAGACCACATTCACTGCATTGATGTGGAAGGTCATCGAAGAGTGCACTGATAACAGATGGATGTAACTCTCGAATCACCTCTGGCTTGAAATCAAATCCAATTAAGTTTTCTATTGTCATAGAGACAGGTTGAGGCAAGGTGGCTGGACTTTTAGCAGCAGGCTCTGATAATGATGTCTCATCTACAGCAGAAACATCTGAGGAAGCAGTAGCTGTAGAAACCAGAACAGAGCTAGTGATAGCGATGCCTGAACTCTCATTTTGCATATGAGTAGGGGGTGATACAATAGTTGGGGACTCCGTCTTTGATGCAGAAATTAAACCTTTGGCAACCAATGAGCTCAAAAGGTTTGAAAATGGATTAGAGGAATTTGAAGTTTTTGGCGATGCCCTGCCACCAATAGGTGCAGGCGGCGGACCAGGGGGGAGTGGTGGCTGTTCTACTTTTCTCTGAGATGCATTCAGAAGAGCTGATAAATTATCTAGGGAACTTAGAGCTACTGAAGACACTGGCACAACTTGAGGCCCTGTGGATGTAAACTGAGTAGGTGGAGGCCCATTTGGCAAAGGTGGCTGAGTACCAGACTGTGATGCCATTGGCCCCTTGCCCTGAAAACTTAGGCTAGGAAGGCTAGCAGAAATTAAATTGTTGGAGAGAATTCCACTCTTCATAACAGCAGCCAATAGACTGCTTGTGCTGGATTGTACAGAAGTTTCTGAAGCAATAGGATTAGAAAGATCTGATGTGGAATTTACCACTTTTGAGGAAGTTCCAAAATTAGAGACTTCGGGACAGAGTGGTTTCGGAAGTTCAGACTGGGAAAAGGGATAGCTCTGCCTTAGCTTATGAGAAGGATTTAATTGAGACGAATCCTGCAAATCTCTGGACTGCAATTTTTTCAAGTTACCCAGCAGAACATCAGGAATATACTGATTTTGAGGAGTGCTTCTTGAAGGTGAGGGAGGATTCTGGCGCATGGGTGACTGTCCTGATGGTGATGATGCTCCAAGAGACTGAAACCATTGTTGTCCCACAGTTCCACCAGACCCTGATACAGCATTCGTGAGAAACCCAAGGCCTGAGGATCCAACATGAGAGGACCCCAATTGTGTTCGAACTCCCATTCTATCAGTAGAACCTGCACCAGTCGGCAACCCACCGAAAGTTGAAGGAAAACCTTCTGAATTACCTGAACTGAGTGTAGCAGTCCGGGGATGGATCCGCCCATCCATCGAATGTGACTCAGGCAATGGCAACGATGATAACATCCTATTGCGAATAGTAGGTTGTTCTTTCTGTTCAGTGGACAGTGAATCAGTGGAACTTTCTCTATTAAATCTCAATCCAATGTCGTGTACAAATTGTGGTTTTCGGAGTCGACTTCCAAGCTCCTGCACATGGAATATGTAAATCAGGCCACAATAACAACAATATTTGAAAAGCTATTTTAGTTGGCATACTAAATGAGGGAAAAGAAATGGTTAAATTGAATACTATTGTAGGTGGCATCACAAAATCCTTTCTGCCTATATTTTTATTCAATAAGGGAAACAAAACTCCCCAAGTTCTTAACATGAGAACTGCCTTGCATATGAACCAATAACCAAAATGAGGAGACCAACACATCTAAACATGGGATCATAACATAGAATATATAATATCCTTCAAAGGATTTAATGATCTTAAATCAAGGCATTTGGGACCCTAACTATCTATACTTCCATACATGTATCATTTACCAACAACACACGCAGATATGCTTCAATAAGCAAACAATGCACAAACTCAGGACAAATACGGAAAACATATTATCTACATGGTCCTCAACCTTAAAAAGCATTATAAAGGACACAAAACTAAGAGCTGGTAAGTCTCAACTTGGACATCACACAAAATAAGTGAGTTTGGGCTCACAAAATTTGTAATTGTGTTGTGTTCGGGTTGGAGTACCCAACACGTTAAATAATCGCGTTGTGTTCGTGTTGATTCCCTACAACATGCGCACGATAAATTAATCGGGTTGTGACATGCATAACACGCACATTTAGGGGTTAAATTTGTGATACTTAATCGTGTCGGGGGGTGTCGTGCCAAGCGTATTTAGAAGTGTGAACGTGTTGTGTTGGTCTTGTCGTGTCGTATCATGTCAGTCCGGCTCATTTAGTGAAGTGTTGTGTTTGTATTGGCCCACATAGCACACGGTTAACCATCAACGACACGCACGAATTGCCAGCTAGTCAAAACTCAAGGGAAGACTTGGAAGGAATCCATATCTGTCCCACTTGATATACTAGTTTGGAAATGAAATCCAAACAAACATCTAAAGTCTTTTTATGAGGGTGGGGAGGTAAACAACTCAAGTTGGCGAATTGGGTATTTTGGGGGAAAAAGAACAAGTATCAAGTTAGTAAATTCAACTCCCGTTGCCTTATTATTGAAAACTTACCAATCTTTCTGACTCATCAGTAGTCCAATGATCTTTCTTAGTGCTATTAGAGATATTGGCTACACCATGATCAGTCGATCTGGAGTTGATATCATCCCACATGAACTCTTCTTCCTCAGAATTTTGCCAGCTACAGGATATCCCACCAATGCTTCTACCAGCAATGTTTTGTGTTGACTGTAAATGAGCATCAACATTTGCAGATTTGGGTGCTGCATACTTTGGGAATCCATGCTTGGCATTGAAACCATTCCTTTGATTAGATATAGACTCTGTAACAGCACTATTCGCTCCAAACCAAGGTTTTTCGAGTCCTTGATCAGTAACCCTTCCACCGGTTCTTCCGATTCCAAAGCCTGAATTCCTTGGAGGATCAGAACCATATTCATAATCTCCATATGTTGCATTGACATTCTTCTCATGAACAGGCTCACTAAGGGCATCTCTACGCTGAATGCTCTGCAGAATCAATCACATCATGAAATTACTGAATAAGAGAAGTAACATAACAGACATGTAAAGGTTGACATACATGCAATTTAACAGGAGCATCCACCCACGAACGTCCAGCACTGACTCCTGCTGCTCTGTCTAGCTTTTCAATATCCTCAATTGAGCTGGCAATACCCACCGTCATATCATCAGTCATTCCTTTTACCTTCATCACAAATACAAAATAAGTTTATCCCTCCACTCAATCCAGATCAACGAAAGTCCTTTGCAACACCCCCTCCAATTGAAAGTAAAAAAAGTAGCTAATGCACAAAATATAAGAATAGAAAAAGTTTGAATGTGGTTATAGCAATACATTTTGAATACAACCCTTTAAACTTAACTTACCCGGCTTGACTGCTGAAGGCGTTGTCTTTCTAGATACTTAGGATTCACATGTATGCTATGCGGTGGACGTTGTGACTGCGACTCAGGCCTAGATGTTGTAGCTCCAGATGACGATCCATTACTTGCAGTAGCAAAGCCAAGTTCTTTTTCAATCATCTGAAGTGGCTGAAGAGGGAAGACTCCTTTCCAAGTCCCAAAGAGATGTCGCATGCTCTGATGTACAGAAGGGTCGACATGCCTGTATGCTTTGCAAAATACCTAGAAGTACAAAAAGGGCATTGGCAAATACGAAGTAATAAATAATGCACAATATTTTAAGGTAACTAATGCAAAATATTATAAGGTAGCAAATGCATATAGCTATGAACCATCGTAATAATAAATGGATTTGGATATGAAAGAGACAGGTAACATGTTAGTACACATCCTTGTTTTTACCACTAATGAGTGGTCTAGTGTGTACAAGACTTCCACCATTGTGGGGTTTGGGGAGGGTCCTTTATGAACGGAACTTGACCCTTACTTTTGTAGAGAGGTTGTTTCCCTTCGAATATATGACCTCAAAGGTCTCAAAGCAACAACTTTACTGTTGCACAAAGGCTCACCCTTATTCTTATTTCTATCACTGAAACTTTAATATAACAAAATCCAAATTTGAAATTTGATGCCATAAATTAATGGAAATATTCATTTTCATGAACAACATGCGCACATTGATACATGTATAATATAACTTTTCATCGAAGGCAGGTACTGTAACACAAAGCCATGTAAGAAAAACAAAAATCTAACCTCAGGTAGTTTGGCACCAAAGTATTTTATGTAATCCCGCCCAATATTTTTTACAATACTGTCTAATAGGTAAAGCGATGGCAGCTTTTGCTCACTTGGCACCTGCAAGTTATTTTTGTTATTAGATATCATATTCAAATTTCTTCAAACAAATAAGAAAATACTAAAAATAAAACGGAGGCTCAATAAGCTAGAATGCCCCCAAAATATAAGAATACTGGAGCCAGTGAATATTTCCATTAAAATAAACTAGAAACCATATCAGAAAACAACTTCCTCTTGCTTTTGTTTGTTGTTTCAAAATTCCCCAAAGTTATCTCATTCTAGCTTTCTCGTCACAGAGGATTGAGTTCACATCCTCAAACCACCTTTACATAATGTTAAGAGTACTCAAGTTCATGTCTGCCACTTAGAGGAATGTGGTACACCATCATACTGCAGGATATGAGTATGATCACATTTCAACTAAAGTTTCAAGAAAATCTATTCGCATAATGCCCCTATAAACAAGAACATTAGCATAACTGGCCTACCATATTATATAGACCTACAGAAGGAACATTTTCCTATCCAGGCCCGAGATTGCTTGCATATGAAAACTGTAAGAATTCATCCACACTCCAGACAGTAACGATGAACTGTTATATTATAAAAAACATAAAGCTCAAAAATAAAATAATAATGTCACTTAAGAATATGAAGTTGAGAGGCAAAGAATTTGTTTTTTTAGTGAACAAATAAATTAAATATAGTTTGCTTTAAAAGGAATTTAAAATGGAGCTAGACCTAAAACCCTGACAAAGACAGTTTGAGATTGTATATATATATATAAATAAACATAATGAAGAGATAAGATCCACCTACTAATTATATAACGAATATAATGAGTTTGTTGTTATATATTGAGTTTTTTTTTTCTCAAATAGCAAAATGACTTCTAAAAATAATGTAATTATCACTCACTTAGAGGGTGTTTGTTTAATCTTATAAGCCGATCAAATAAGCTTATAAGCATTAAAATGACTTTTTTTATC
>JAYMTI010000297.1:0-10468 GCA_036897505.1 Pelargonium transvaalense | reverse complement strand
TACTTGTTTCAAGGATTTATCCCTTAGGAGAATCGAACTCCTATCTTCGACTTGAAAAGACGATGTCCTGACCGCTAGACGAAAGGGACAAAAAGAACAATTTACTCCATCTCAAGGTGACAGGATTTGAACCTATGGCTTTCTGTACCCAAAACAGATGCGCTGACCAGGCTGCGCTACACCTCGCACTAAATCCGAAACTATAAACTTGCTCAGAAGTGGATTTGAACCACTGACCCAAGGATTTTCAGTCCTTTGCTCTACCAACTGAGCTATCTAAGCCTTTCTAGATAGCCCTAACAACTCTATTTCAGTATATCAGTTATAGAGTGATCCCGTTGTAATATAACTAGTGTATTCTATCTAAGTGCTTCTAGAGTCCCCCTTATCTATTAGCTGTCAATTAGTACAGGGTCCTCTTCAAAATTGGATTAATATAGGCCAACAAAAGTTCCCATAATGAAAAGACTTTGGAGGCCTTGTCTAGGCTCTCCCGTAACAAAAATTTTTTTTAAGTCTAAGGGTAGGGTCATTATTCATATATAGCAATATTATACGAAAATGAATACCTTCGCTTTGACAATCATCAAGTGACATCTCAGGAAAACAATACTGAAAAAAAAAGGTACTAGAATATCCTATCCCACCCAGAATTTGAAGAACACTAATCTATTTTTCCTCAACCCTTAGCCAGATAAGGAAAAGTACTAAAGAAATTGCTTAAAAGCACGATTCTTAGTTAGGGTCTTTTTTATTGCTCTAAAATTTCGTATTTACAGGGGTTTAAATACAAAAAAAGTACTTAATCTGACTCACAACGGGGTAGCCTTTGGTTACTTATAGCAGGGATATACACTCTATTTTTCTACACACGTTTTTTAGACTTATTTCAAAAATCAATATAAATTGAGGGTCCTACAAGGAATCCCCTCGGTTTCACTTTTGACACTAACTGATACAAAAAAGGAGCGGTTTAAAGACAGCGAAATTTCTTATCCACGCGTTGCCCTTAATTACGGTTAAGGGGTTCCACTAGAACAAGTCGGAGTATTCCTCGAATGCTTAACTTAAGATGGGGTCTCAGGTTTCCAACAAAAGGATACTCATTTTTGATACGGAAACGCTTTTACTTTAAACAGTACTGGGAGTAGGGTAAAGAAAAATCATACGAAAAGACTAAACCCGCCCTTGATTATCAAAATCTAACTTTATATGAGAATGGGCTGTTATATACCCGTTTTGACTACTCCTTAGTATTTCACAGGATAGCGTGTAGAGAATTTACTAGCCAAGAAGCAACCATGAAATCTATAAAATCCACAAAGGGAGATCCTTGTTACAAAAGTGGGAACCTTAGTCAAAATAAATTGAACTGCTCGTGATTAGAAAGGGAAGCCTAGTTAAAGTTATCAAATTCAAAAAGATCAAACCCCCTTCCAGTTTTGAAATGAGAGCTTTTGTAGTCTTTTTTACGGCTATTATATTAACTTAAGGGTTAGAGGCAGAAGTGCAATTTTAAAAAGGATTCCGACTGAATTCTAAAGTGTTAATTTCGACCAGACGCGGGGAAAATAGAATTCATGCATTAATATATTATAGGAGTTTTAGCTTCGCTTTTATTAGGCAAGGTCTATGAAAAGCTTCCAATACTAGGAACTCTTATAGGACTCTTGGTAGATTCATAACTTTAATTTAATACGTAGCTTGCTTAACCTGTTAGGAAGGAATCCCGAGTGGAGTGGGTAACTTTAATATGTTTCCTTGCTTTGACTCGAGCTTATCAGAAAAAAAGGAACACATAAACTGTCTTTTGTTTTTGTAACCTGAGTACGACCCTTTTGTGAGGATTAAAAAAAAAACTGCAACTTTAAAGCTTCTTGTTGTTACTGGAATATCTCTTCTTGTAGGGTATATTGGTATTTTTCCCCACCCAATTCTAATATAAAAGATTCGAAACCCATTAAAGAGCTTGAAAGTTACTTAATTTCTAAAACCCTCTTGTGGATAACTACAATACGCTTAAAAGGTTCAAATTCTTCTTAAAGAAAATTCTCCAGACTGCAGACATTTTCAAAGGGATTGTTCCCGTTTTATACTTTTAAATTAAACCCTAGCACTTTAAGCTTGAGTAACTCTGGTTTTATAAACCACAGGGTATGAAAAAATTTTAAGTCAAATTCTAATAAGGACTCTACAAGGGATCATAGTAGAACCATAGCAAATTCTTTTGCACTTGCTTTGGAAAACAAGAAAAGTAATTCTTTAGCAGATAGAGAACTGAATGGATTTAAGGATACCCTATCTGAACAGCATAGAGTTATCACCTTCAGAAATGTCGGTTAACTTTTATTATAGAATGGAACCTTGTCTAAAGAAATTTAGGGGAGAAATGTCAAATGCTTTAGAAATTACCTTCTTTAAGGGCTTTCCACTTACATACAAAAGGTTGTATTTTTCTTTTTTGGTAGAACAAGTTTAGATTTAGAGTAGAGCTAAGATCCCTGGGCCTGATTAAAGTGACAAGAAAAAAGCCCCTTTACTGTTACTTTCTTACAATAAATTTTTAGCTGCAAATCCTAGCCAGAAAGTTCTACAATAAATATCTCTACTCTAGGGTCAAGATATAGAATATAGGTGCATTAGCTGTGACAGAAAGCAAGGGCGATTCCCTATACTTAATAATTAATTCTGAGATTACTACTTAAGGAAACTCTTAGACAGAGCCCTCTAATGTAGCTCTCATAAAAACTTCTAACTAGAATAGGCGGGCCCTTCTAGCTATGCCTGAGACTTTAATAAGGGCAACCCGGGATCTGCTACAGGATAACCGCTATTTCATTTAAAGACCCGGAATACCTCAAACGTAAAGGACTCTTTATACAAAAGTAGAATTTTGGCTCAAACTTAACCCGCAAGTAATAAGGAAGAGCAACTCCTCGAGTCGAGACATCGAAGACTAATCCTTAAAGGAAAGTCAAGAGAAATCAATTAAGAAAAAACCTAGTTTTGAGAAACCTATTATGCACAAAAAATTTTAACAGATTAGAGCAAATCCCATTAATATCTGGCTCTATCTGCGGACTCGTAGAGTAGAATGAACCCCGGAAATGAGGGATAAATAGAAAGGGTCTAAATTATTGTTTAATACTACCACCTATATACATTTTTTTGAATTAAAAGCCCAGGCTAGAATTCCAGGGGTCCCCTTGAGGGCTTAACATTGTACAAATTTCAAAGAACTTTTGCTCTATACAACGGGGGCATCCCCTTTGGGTATCTTTGCACCCAGAGGCAGCTACTACAAAAGCGTGTTATGAAAAATAAAAGGGATTCCTTATAATAAAGTTCTCTCTATTTCAAGGACTGGATTCCTTCTAAACTAAAAAGCAGGATTTCAAATACTGGGGACTTAAATAAACATTATAGATTTAATCTCATAAACACTGAGTTTAGTTAATAAGGGCACTCCTTGAGAAAAGGAATATAGTTTGACATTTCTTATAGGATACTAAATGGAATGGATATAGGATTGAAGAACCCTTTCTTTATAGTAAATCTAGTCAAAAAATAGAATAATATAGGGTCTCGATTCCAAGGAAAGAAACTTCTTCAGCCAAGGCGTATAAGACTATAAAAAAGTCTTAAGTTAGAAAGTATCCCCAGTCTCTAAGCATTTAATTTCCTGTGTTTTAAATTATTGGATCGATTACAAGAGCTTTTGTATTACTCGTAGTAGGAGTGCTCCCTTTGAAATTGCTGCCAAGTGAAGTGAGGAGAATGCCTTACACTCTAAGAGCACTAAGAAAAAACTTCAACTTGACTTCATACAATCTTTAAAAAGGACCCGTTTTCTGAGCCTTTAAACCTTTCTGGAGGAGCTACTACCTGTATACATTACAAAATCTAAGGAATACTGGCTATATTCATTCCCTAATAACTAATTAAAAGATGGCTTGCAGAGCTGACTAAAAGAACTGAACTGTCCATCACAGGGATTTCTTGGTACAGACAGATACAGCAAGGGTCATATAAAGCAAGCAACTCCCCTTAAGGTTAAGGAAACCCTTACAGGCTTACGAACAACTATTATAAATCAGGAATACCAAAGGCAGTAACTATTATTATTTTATATTATGGATTTCTTTATCTCTTGAAACAACAATACACTGACTAGAACGTGTATAGCTGCTACACCGGTTAATGAACTTTAGATTCATTTGCTTTGCTAGAGCTACAACAGGAAAGCACTCACAACTAAATTACAAGAAAGTAACTATTTTCTTTGGGTAAGGCAAGATTTTTATCTTGTGCTATGCTGTTTATCGTTTAGGAGGATACAAACCCTAATCGTACATCCATACATCTCTGTTACCGACTAAACCTTCTAAGTTTAGGAGGTTCACGCATTATAGTTTAAGGAATAGTAAACCTTACACTGTAACACCAAACAACCAGAAAAGAAAAAACCAGGCTTTCACTTAAATGAAACCGAAAGATTTCCTTTATCTTTATCGATCAAAATTGAGACCCCAAACAGATTCTTTGCCAGTTTAGCTTTCTTTTAAGCTGTTGATTTAACTCATAAAACATAGGATTTCTTTATTTCCTGAAATGCCTTTAACCAAAAAATACACTGACTTGCATACTTTCTATTATTCTGTTGTTTCTGTACTAAAATAAAAGCCTTAGAAATCTCCTTGTGGCTATATCAAAGAGTAGGAGATAAAAAAAAGGATTCTCGGAGTCTTAGGAGGAGCTACACTCTAAGGGTTCCCCGTCTTGCAAGGGGATATTAGTCTTCTTCTTTTGGGAGTTATTATATTCCCTAGAATTCTATTTTAGAGTTAGTATAGTTCTATAGAATGAAGACTCTATCGACTTAATTAGATAGTATAGATAGTTCTAGTTCTTAAGGCGTATACCTCCTGTCCCATGTTCTTATCGCTAAGGAGGTAAGCTTGCTTAATAGTACATAGATGAATCATTCTTACCGACTGGCACATAGTAAAGGAGGTTAATGCAGGAAAGTAGTATTGAGTATACCGACTTACATTATGACAGCCAACCCCAACAAAACTGGATTTCATAAAATTTCCTTGACTTGAACCTTTCCCAGATTTTCTTTGACTCCTCATAAAATACAAATTCAATTTACAACAAGGAAAATCCTCTTCAAATTTATAGAGTAGAAGAAAACCCCCCTTAACTATCCCTAAAATGTCTTTATATCTTCAGTTAAGCTGCCTTTTAAGTGGGACCAGGAGACCCTAGATAGACTCAATCTTTCCTATGTTTAGAATCTACCTGCTGCTTTAATACAAAACTAAAAAGAAAAATTCCCAGGATTAAAGAAATACCAGTAGAAACATATTCAGTAAAGACTTCGATTATTTCATTCAATACAAAGAAACAAAAGAATATAGAATAGTACTATAGTCATTATCTAGAATGCCATTTTATCTCTAGTTGAGGTACCCAGCTGTTTGTACATTTGGACTTGGAAAACCTTCGATTTCTTATATATTATTTACCCCTTTCTTTTTTTTTTATTATTTTAGAATTAGAAAAGGAAAACCCAGCACCCTTAGTCTACTACGCTTAGGAATTCCCTATCTTTTAGGGCCTTTGACTTTGCTTTAGAATTCTCTTTCTATTTTACGGATGTTCTAAACAAACTCCTTCTTAATGAGAAAGACTTACACAAATAAATTAGATTAACTTGCTTAGAGAGGGGAAAGCACTAAACTTTAAGGAGAATTCCTCTTGTCCCATGTTCTCAAAAGAGGGGTACGCCTTAGAAAGATTAGTAGTACATCCTTTTACCCAACTGAAACGTAGTGGAGGGCGGGAAATGCATACAAAAGAGTATATATGATAGTACAGACTTACACTAAAAGCCCTGAAAACTTTCACTTACTGGAAATGGAATTAGCTTCACAATATTCTTTGTATTCTCTAAAATCTTTAACCTATTATCCGGACCGGAATTGATATGAAAAAAAACCGGAAACAACCCCTTACCTTAAACTTTAAATGCTTAAGAAACTGCTTAATAGCTTACTTTGTTCTTGACTTCCTTGCTTCATACCTAGTTTTATGAGCTAGACTTTTTTCTTAAGGGATAGGCTTTTTCTTAGGAGCTATACTGTTGGTACGGTTCTTTCCCTGTCTTAGTGGTACGGAGTCTTAGTGGTACGGATTGTGATGTGTAGCCAGAGCTATTGTATTCATTGTAGCTATTATCTATTACTTAATTAGTATAGAAAGTTAATTATAGATAGTTGTAGTTAGTCTTTTATAGTAGTGTATTATATGTATTCTAGTTCCGCCGCTGTATTAAGGGATAATTCCTCTTGTCCCCTGCTCTTATCAAAAACAGAGGAAAGAGAAAGAATACTACATGAGTACATCCTTCTACCTGACTGGAGAGTAACGGAGGGAGGGATATCATAGTATACACGATACACGCTAGAACTACACCTACAACAACCGAAAAAACGGATTTCAATTGACTTTAATTCTGCCTGAGAATCCCCTTTAAATGAATAAATTAATCCGGAAGCGGAAACTTACAAACAAGGGAACCCACAAACTTCTCTTTTAAAAGCCCCTTTTCTTTTAGCTTAAACTGAAAAATTCGAGACTAAAGAAAACAATTCCTAAAGTGACTCTACAGAATGTCTTTTATCTACAGTTTACAGTTAGGATACCTTACTTACTACTACTAGTACTACTATTCTAAGGGTTGGTACTTTTATTGGAGTACGTTTTTCAGTTGTTTTAGAATACGCTTGCTTCTTTATAGCTGTAAAAACAATAAAACGGGACGATTTGCCTTTTGTATTACCTGACTTAAATTAAATAGAGTCTTTATTTCTTTATTATAGGGACATCTCTTTTAGATTGAAACAGTTTTGGTATTCATTCAAAAGACTGGATGCTTTGACTCTAGGTTCTACTGTTCTAAGGAAGAAAACACACTACGCACTCCTCTTAGCTTATGAGGGTATCGCCAGGGTATAGTTTCCCTCTGTAAACTTTCTTTTGTTCTAACCACTTTCCAGGCTTTAGAATCACTTATATTACCTATGGGAGATTTTAGCTGTTGAAAGTAACCCTCACCTACTTTAACTGGGACTAGCTTTTACATAATAAGGAATATCTGCGGGTTCCAGTCCTATCCTATATACACTTACACTAGATCGGAAAGCTGCCTTTATATACTTTAGCCTTAGAACTAATCGGAAACCCTTACTTAAGCTACTTCTATAAACAAACTGCCTCTTACTCTTCTTACTCTGCAATATCCTAAGAGTCCTCTTCTTATGAGTCCTAGGAGCCTTTTCCTTTTTTTGGATATTTGGTGCTACAGAATCAATTCTAAAGTTATAGGGGTGGAGTTACAGCCAAGTCAGAATAAAAATAATGTTATGTTAGAGGAGATCCTTAGTAAAACTACCTCCCCGCTCAAGAACAAATTATTTTCTTGTGTATTCTTTGAATTTAAAGTAATAATTAAAGACAGAATATTAAGTCGGTTTTGCCTTATCTTTATGAAGTTTAAAGGTTTACTAATAGGGTATTTCTGAGAGAGCTCTTGTATTTCTCTTATGGTATTTATAGCTCCTAGAGAGTTTTTAGTAGTTCTATTCTAAAAAAAAAAGTATCCGTTATTTTATTAAGATTGTGTTTTTTTTGTCTAGTATAAAATAGAAAAAATCTGTAGTTTAGTTTTTTTTATCTCCCGAGCATAGGATCTAAGGTATAACATTCGGATACTTTTTGTGCGTGCTATATGAGGTTAATCTTTGGTATATAAGGAGATTCCATAACTGGGCAATATTCTAACTTAAATAGAAAGATTTCTAACTTCTACGTGAATAGTCAATTCTAAAAGCATACTCTTCCATCTTGCTCAAATATGAAAAAAAAAACTCTCTTGCTTGCAACTTGAACCTTTACTCGACTAAACCAAATGGAGTAAGAAGGGTCGCTAACTGCTCTAAATTATTCTAGGACATGCGTGCCTAATGCCCTTCTTATTGTCAAATAGAAATACAGATATTAGTGTAGGAATGCGAAGTAGCTTCTTCACTCTAATATACATCGGATTTCTGGTTTATCTTACCAAAGTCACAATATTTAACCTATCTCTGACCTAATATCAGGGATTTCCCTATTACTCTACTACCTTGCGACTGCTCCCTTTTTCAAACTTGTACTTGTAAGAGTATCCCCTTAGCTGTTTGAGAGGCCTAAGTACCTTTGAGCTCTCCTTCTTAGTCTTTCATCTAATAAAATTCATTAGAGAACCCTGCTTATGAAATTTCTAACTCTTTAATTCTATAAGGTTGCTTTGGATTTTTGCCTCAACCTTAAACTGCTTTTATTAGAAATTAGAAAAAAATACAGGCTTCAGAATCTAGTTTAATACTGCTCTAGCGACTAAAAAGGGCGTATTCACTTATATTTTATTATTTAGAAAACAAAAGGCCTCGCACTTACTTTTTTTGTTTAATTCAAAAGCATTTCATTTCCCCTAAAGTGGAGTAATAGGAAATTTCCTAACTAAGCTGCTTATTTTCTTAATATTACGAAAGTTGACTTTGAAAGTCAGATTCCAGTACTTCTAATTTTGTTAACCTCTTTGTTTCGTAAGGAGCGTACCCTATAACAAACAGAATAAATAAAGTTTATCCGCTGAATATGAATACGGATTTTAGCTTCAAGGCATCTCCAAATACAAGTAATGCAAATTCCTTGATAGACAGCCCTCGCCCTAGGTAGAAAAATAAAACTAGTAAAGGAGACACAACGAAAAGCTTTCCGCGAGAACTAAGCTCTTCTATAGTACAAAGCCCGCCTTTTATAAACCTTTAACTACTGTATCTAAAAAAAGTATTTGAACCCAAGGTATTCCTGTTGAAACTGTGCTCTACCGCAGGGTATTTTTATGGATTCTTTGGCCCTCATTTTGCAGATAAAAAAAAGGGATGTACTATACGTGTTTTAGGTTATAACATTTCTTTCTTCTATCTAAGTGATTCTTATTAACTTTAATTCCGGATATGCTGATTGTAGTAGTTTGGTACCAGGAATATTACAGATTCTTAAATAAGTAATAAGTGCACTAAATGGCTTCTTAGTACGCGCGGGTACTGATGCCGAGAAGACTCCTGAGATTTTCCTAAAAGTTGTGGTTTTTGCTAATATATGCAAAAGGTCTTAGGGAGTACTTATCCGAAGGGCTTCGCGTGTATGGATTAATTACTGGTATATATAATTTGAAGGAACTGGTTATAGAATTGGCCGCAATCTGGTAAGTACTATAGTAAAAGAGTAATCTACTGCTTCGTTTTTATTAAGCCTTACGAAACTAGGAGAGACCCTTAATTATAGGATTTCCCATGTCAATGAATTTTTAATCCATATACATATTATAATTAAGTAGCGCCTACGAGCCCAATATCTGAGTTATTCTGCTTCCGCATAGCACCCATTTTATTATTTATTAAAAAGTAGACTGTTTTAATTAATCTATATAAGATTAACTTTCTAAGAACTAAGAAATGAATTACAGTAACTTTAACTTTTTTCGGGGCCTTTATATACTACGAAAATTCCACAAAAAGAAACCCGTCTCGAACCCGCAAGGGTTACTCTACAAGGTCTGCCGATTGAATTACGCACCAACAAAAAAAGGGTTAGTATGAGAGGCGATCGTTTGGCAATTTCTATCTATTGGAACAAGTGTCAAGAGTAATTGTAAGAATGGCACCCTTATTTAGTTTAGAATTCGAAGATTCACTTAGTAGAAGGAATATTTAATATTAAAATTGTAATAGCTCTCCAAATCCAGGGCCCTCCCTAAAGTGAGTAAGTTTTAGATACAAAGGAGAGAGACCCAGTAAAACTTCTGACACGGCAACAAATTCTTTTTTCGAAAAGCATAGGTTCTAATCCCACAAACTACAAATATTTCCTATATTCTCGATCGTGTTATACCAATCTGAGTCGAGGACCCTTCTTTTCTATCTATTTCCTTTAAGGAAGAATCTCAACTCTAATCTAAGTTAGAAAATGAAAGGGGAATTTGACAAGTTTAGGGTTAGGACACTTATAAGTACAACCCCAAAGAAAGAAAGCGGATACCCTACGAGTTTGGTTTTTGAAAAAGGATAACTCTCGTTAGGAAAAGTGGGAAATCTGAGTACAAACCTTTGGAAAATAGCAAGAACCCTTGACACCCGGAAGTTTTAACCGCTCTATGATAAGGATTAACAAAGAAAGAAAGGAAGGAAGGTGGTAAGTGGTGGTGACTGGGATGGCCAGTCAAATTATTTTTATTATGATGCTCAAAAAGTGAAGTGCGCAATTCCTAGAGTTGTTAAATGTGTGCATTATTTCTTTAGTGTGTGTTCAATATCATGCATCCATTGCTAATATGATTTTTTTTTTTTTTGAAAAT
>JAYMTI010000296.1:0-10475 GCA_036897505.1 Pelargonium transvaalense | reverse complement strand
CACGAGGCAATTTGCACTTTTTAGGTCGCCATGAATGATCTTCATCCGGTGTAAGCACATCAACCCCCTAATATATGCCAGCAGAGAACTCCAGTCAGTGCACAGTTCATTCTCTTATTACATGGTGAAAGAGAAACAGCAAATTTGTGAAGTTGAACCCATAGCATAACCATTGGCTGGTATTCAGATTTTAAAAAACAAGAAACAGCTCACGAATTCAGTTAAGCGAGGCAGAGAATTTTAAAACATTCTCATAAATTTATCATCATAATGACTGCAAGAACAATGACATGCATAATTAACCACCATTGTGAATGCTTTACTCATGAAACAAAACATTTCATGAATAAAAGTCGATGCCTTATCCATTAGATGTGCATCTGTCAAATAATATGATAAATGTCATTTGAAAAAAGAAAATAAAACAACTTGAGACTGGTTATTTGGTTAAGAAAAATAAATAACGTGGGCAGGACAGGAAAGAGGCGCATTCAAGGCCATATTGCAGCATTCACATTTCATACAAACGGGTTAGAGATGTAAAAGCAATGGAGTTGAAAATACCTGCATATATCACGCAACATTTTTAGTCTTCTCCGCCAGCTAAGCTTTTTCTTCTGACCACTTAAATGAACCAGATAATATAATGATCCCATCTCCATATATTCAGTAACCATTGACAACCGAGGAGGCCTTGTGCATGCCCCTAGAAACAAAATAACTGCAAGAAGACCATTTATTCAATCAGAAACAAACGGAGAATCGAAGTTCTTAACAGTGACATCACTTTCAGTTCCAGGATACCAGGTTATAACAAGTAGCCATCAAAAACATCAATCTCAAAAACAAAATATAAGAAGAGGTAAATTGAAAGATTGAAAGTACAAGTACCATTTTGATGTCGCAGGCGACTGGGGAGAAAAGACAAAATATTAGCACATCAGAAATAGTTCATAAAAAAAATGATACAGTTAATCAACAAATGGATACCTAAGAATAGATATCTCATTGCAGAAGTCCTCCATATTCTCAGCAGTCAGATCTTGCTCTAGAAAAACCTTGATTGCAACATCTGTCCCATTCCATACGCCACGAAAAACTTCTCCAAAGAACCCTAAGATTTAATTTGACAATCAACTCAGTGAACATCCCAGAAAGATGGAACCACATATAACTGTGATTACTAGGTTCCTTTCAGAATGGATAATTGGTGTTGTTCCATGCTTTGTTGTACCACATAAAAAGTGATTTATTCACAAAAATTGAACCAAATTCTTCAAAAAATAAAAACAGAAAAACATAATGACGTCAAAGTTTAATCCTAAGGAGTTATATGCTAACACAAACACTCAACGGAAGAACTACGTTTTTTTCATAGGTCTTTGCCACCGTAAGTATGGGGATTGGAACGCATGTTCTCACGTTCGACATGCACCACTTACACACTATTTATATTTGTCAATCACTTATCTTATGTATATAATTATTGATCCACACATAACATAAGGCCCTAGTGGGAAAGTTGTATCACCTTATCCATGCTATTTTGGGGAAACAGCAGCAATTGAATCATAGAGTCTGAGACACATCACAGTCAACCGACACTAGCATAGCTATTTCATACTATAAATTACCACCACAGCTTATGTGATATGTATTAACATGTCAATCACATATCATGGATATGGATGATAAATGCATGTCGTACGATGAGGAACTTCCAAACGATCCCAAGATTGTTGGCGACAGTTTTTCTGTCACATCAAAACCAGCACCAACTTTTAAGGGTGCAGTCAGAAGCCAATATGTCCCATCTTTCATCATCTTGAAAAGGTCAATTTAACTGACAAGTTTTGATCCAATAGTCTCCCAAAACCAGGAAACTTCAATGGTGTGTCATAAGTTCATTTTTAAAAATTCATGCATTAGTTTTGATGGTCACTGAACTTATTGATAGTGATCTCATTCAAACCATAAATACCTCACAATTAAATTATTCTTCTTTCAGACTAGTATTACCCTAAAACCTATCCAGCTCAATAGGTTTACACAATTTTTTGAGGGACAACCAAACGTTCCCCAAATGAGGAAACGAAGCACTGTCAGTTTGTCATGTAAGGAATGTCCTAAACCAACCACATGATACAGGAGAAGAAATTAGAAATTCATGCTTACCAATCCCAACACGAGTTCCGACAATCAATTCGGAGAAATCAATATGCCATTCTTGGTAAGGTAATAGTGGTTTGTCGTTAAAAGTGACAGATTCAAGAACTTTATTCCATGTTGAGACTAATTCTTCGTTTGGTGCAAAATTTGAAGTTCCACTTCTCCCAGAATTATGATTCCTATATTCATGAGGAGACGAGGGTAAGGATATAGCCTTATGAGAACTCATTTGCTCCCGTGGATGATTGTACAAAACAGACCTTCCACCAGATAGTTCATCACGCCCATGGGAATCATAATTTGTTTCCTACAATAACTTACAAGAATGTCAAAAACCATTGAGACAGTAACATAAATATTCATTGGACTTGGTAAAATTAATCTTAATTGAAAAAATTAATTACGAACTCAATGGGAAAATTTGACAGTTAATATCACAGTATTATGGTGAATTAAATCATGTCTGGAAACCCATTTATACGGGACAATCATAAACTTAAAGAAAAAATTGCATTTATGTGGGCAGCAGAGAGATACACAACTAATATGCCATCTGGGAACTTACAATGAAAAGAACATATCAAACTCCCGTCCCATGTCAACTGTCTCCATTATCAAAAAATTGTCCAAAATCCAAAATGAATATCCACAACCAAAAGTCAATGCATTAAATTTTCCCAGATTACTATTGTTCAAGCTAAAATTTAAATTATAACAAAGCAAACAAGACTGAACAGAAGACATTTTGGAGAAGTAAATTCTAATGTAGAATGTCAAATGCATCAACTGCTTTCCATAAATGCTGGAACATTTCAAACTAAAAGATAGTCATTGTGCAGCAAAGAGTCTTTTGAGATGGAAACCAGCCAGTTCTTTCGTAAACAAAATTGAACTGTGACACTGAACAAATGTGTAACTATCGTATTACAACACAGATTGAAAACCAAACCAACAACTCTCCAAATATGAAGTAATTTAGCAAATGTGATAAGCTGGCACGACTCTCGTTAAAAACACTAGGAAATATGCCAATTATTCATGAAACAAGATTCATCAACTTAGTGACCAAATTAACTCAAGATATCATGAGCTATAGTAGCAATCATATTTGATTGAAATCCAGATTAGAAATTAATTCAATGTCAAAGAGAAATCCAAAGTATAAAGCAATCATATGTTACCACGAGAAGCATACATTTGTTTTATCTGAACTGCTGCTTCGGTCATTTGTCGAATATGAAAATGAACTATCATTTCCTTGCTCCTTCAACAGACGATTTTGCTTTAATGTTTCATTCATTGCTCGCACAGCCCTAGAATTGTTAAGCATAACATAATAGTCTCAGTTAACCCATATAAAAACATACATAATTTTGCAAATCTAAGCAAGGTTGTGCACATGGGATAGCTTTATCAGTCATAATTGAAGCAATTTGAACCCGGATAGCAGAGATATTAGCCGAACACAAATTTAAAATTCTAACAAATATGATTGGACATTTGTCTTGGTCAAACCATAATCTAGACAACTAATCAGTTCTGTTCAATATTTGAACCTCATGTGAAAGTGAAAGCATTTAACAACCAATTCACTTCGACTCATAGTATTACAACAAAGTAAAACAGACATTTATCTTTAATTATAAACAAAAAAAACATATAAAAAATTATTTATTAAAATGATGATAAATAATTCATAGAAGTATGAATACTGAGAAAATAAATCACCACTTTTCATAATCTGACTAGAACCAATGCTTGCAGAAAGTTCAATCTATTTGCTGATGTACAATATAGAATAGATCTCTTTCTGTAGTCTATTTATGCTGAGAATACAAGCATTACTATACTTTAAAACCCCTGGTTTAGTTAGGACTTAGGATCTAGTTCTAGCATGTAATTTGTTTTCCAATAGTATTTGGCATTTTCATTCAGGAACAAAGCATGACATTAACACCTTTGACTTTCAAATCAATGACAACAACTTACAAATAGGGTAAATGACAAATTTTCTGCTAGCCTGAAGAAAACTGTAGAAGGGAACAAAATGATCACTAAAAGCTCCATCTTACTAAAGAAAGACTGTTATTAGGGAACCTATTATATAGATGAAATAGATCAACCATTTGAAATTATGGAAGCAAATAAAACAGAAAAACACAACTTTAGAAAGATAAAACATAAAAGATATTATGAAAATAATGCTTATACAGAAGCATCCAACAAGAATAAGAACAATATCTTTTACAAATTCAGCAATGCCTCTAAAGAAATGAATAGAAGATCGACCTTACAATGTCATCACCAATCTCTGGGGTAATGCTAATGCTTCTTCTTCTTAGTCTACGAGTTTCTGACTTTGATGCACCATCTGATTTGTAGCTGCATTTGAAATTGAACAAAAATGTGACTTCAGAGTAGAACAGCACAGGTTGCTTCAAAAAAATAATGAAAACTGTGAAAAGTATTTTTTTTTTTTTAACACCAAGTTGTGGTCTTGAAAGTCACAAAATGGCAAATAATAAAAGAGTCATATACATAGAGCTTGTTTTTTTCTTATTTGAAGTAACTTACTGAAAAGAAAGAAAAATAACTGCCAATGTTTATGGGAAACATACAAGTGTGATAAAAGCGTGAATAAGCGCAAACACACACACACAATAGTAATGACAAAATTTCATCTGCCACAATCTACCCCAGGCTGAACAAAGGAAGAACTGGTAAAATTCATCAGGCATTCCCTAGAACTGAAAGGGCAGCCACTGTTTTTGCATCTTAAATAATTTAAAATAATGGACTTATCACTTATCAGTGCTCAGACCTTGATGTAGCCATGTCATCTGAATAATCTCTTATTGATTTCTGATCACCACCAAGCATGGACCGACGACGTGCTTGAAATGAAGGATGCTCTGGGCTGAAAGCAAAACACAATAACTAACACTGCAGGTGTAGCACATTAAGAAATTCAAATAATCTAAAGGATGATCTGGAGTCTGGACCGTCATCAAATATCTTTAACAGTGAGACCAGTACTGACTGTCGGTACTTTTGGGTATAAGAGGATAGAAGTCAACTGGTGAATTTACGCTCACGCTCACGACCAAAATTGGAAACAAAAAATATATATAAAATCATCCTACCTACATTTTACTGGTGGATTTTCACAAAATTTGCATATCTGAAAGAGTATTCAATTTTTTATGATCATTCACGATATGCATGTGCAAGACTGCATAATATAAAATTTTCATATAATCAAAGAATGAAGTTTTTAGAGTTCTTACCTCCATAAACCTGAATTTTAGGCTATTTCAAAATTAATCAAATTATGGTTTCCCAGTTATATGACAATCAGGTGATGGGGATAAGACTTCCACCGAGGGGAACGGGAAACAAATAATGACGCGCGTTAGTAAGTGCCAGCCACTCTGTCAGTTATAGGGTAAGATTGGAAAGTTAGAGCAATAGTCAAAACATGTGAACATATTCACAACTACAAAACTGCTCAGTAGAAACCTTGAGGCATAGAACATGCAACTTATTCTGAAGACTATTATGGCCCCCAAGAGTACAAGACACCAAGAGAATCTTAACACTTCATCACTGATCATAAAGTTTAAAAGCGTGTTGCACCTAAAATAAAAACTATGCTGCCATGAACACTAAGAAACTTTGAACTTTATATAGCACACTAAGGAAGATGCAAGGACTGAGAAAAACCTTGAACTAGCAGTACGCTGCTCGGCAATAACCTTTCTCCGGCTACGTCTCCAAAATGTAGTTGCAATGTTTGGTTCACTGTGTGAAAAACTGATAGCAAAAACGGATTCAGTAATAAAACCCCATAGTATGCAATCGTTTAGACTTCAGAGGATCTCAATCATAAAGGTTCTGTGACCATAGAACAAAGTGAAACGGTTATTGTCATTGTTGCAATCTATCAGCTAGTGAAGAGGTTTAGAAGTACAACCAAAAATGAAACATATGGAGTGAAATTTTAGAAAAAATAGGGGGCGAGTAATGATTCAATTATAGTAGAAGATATGGAAATTACTAAAAGTGACCATTTTTAGGTACCTTGAATCTATAATTCAAAAAGACAGGTAGAAGATGATGTTATCAATAGGATTAGTACATGGTGGTTGAAGTGGAGGAGGGTTTTGGAATACTTTGTGATAAAAGAATTCCCCTAAAGTTGGAATGAGAGTTCTATAGGATAACCATACAACCGACTATGTTATATGGAGCACTGTTGGGCTCCAAAAACATGAGAATGCTTAGGTCGATGTGTGGTAACAGTAGGAAGGATAATATTAGGAATGAGACCATTCGAGAAAAGTAGGGATAGCGTAGATTGAAGATAAGACGTGGAAAAAAATTTTAAGGTGGTTTGGATGTGTGAAGCATATGGAGATTAGTAACCCCATGAGAAAGGTGAAAGAATTAAGTTAGGAGAAAATAAAATAGGAGAGGGACTAGAATAACATGGAAAGAAGTAAGGAAGAAAAACATAATAACATTTGACTTGACAATAGCATTAGTTAGGATAGACAACACAACCCCATGAGAAAGGTGAACGAATTAAGTTAGGAGAAAATAAAATAGTAGGAGCGGGACTAGATTAACATTGAAAGAAGTAGGGAAGAAAAACATAATAACATTTTACTTGACAATAGCATTAGATAGGATAGATAATTGGCTTGCCAGAAAATTTAGGGTTCAACACTGTACACAACCCTACTTCTGACTTATTTTTTTAAGATTTTAATCCTATTTATTTCAAAGAAGAAAAAAAGTACTTCTGTCAAGTTAACTTCCTCATTATTACATAAAAGTTCTACAAACGAAAACTCGGATATAGATTTATAAAGGTTTAGAGTTGCAGTGTCTTATACTACCTCTCTATTGAAAAAGCATGTAACTTGTCTATCTTGAAACATGACATAATAAGTCTAAAGTAATTAGCACCTTAGTTTCCTGTCGAGAGATTTCGTAGGCTGCAACATCATATTTCGTAATGCAGGGCCTGACACATTTGAAGCCCCTTCTAATTTCTTATGGAACTGAAGGTTCTCATCCTTTTCAGCACTGTGGGAAAAAGAACAAGAACAAGAACAACCACAGTCGTCTAAGAAGCCAAAGATCGACAGCATTCCGCATTCTTCCTCACCTAAGCCAGAGCAGCGCGTCACTCTCAATCTCGCAGACTGCAACTTAGGTTATTATGCCTATCCATATTGCATTAATGCTCTTTCTCTTAATCGCATCCACTGTCTGATAATTGCATTTTCTAATCCTGTAATCAAATTCCTAAATTAGGTTTTTCTTCAATTTGTATTTCTTGCTCCAAAAATGGCGCCATCATTTTAGATCAAATCACTTTGTGAAATAATGAAATTTTTTTTTGAGAGTATCAAAATATTTGTTTCAGGATTCATGTGAATTGAACCAGACATCACATCCATATATCAGTTGCTTGAGTTATGTATGGCATTTTATCAGATTATGAGATACTTCTTCATAAGAATTTCTTTTGTATATAGTGACATGTTATATATTATTGATATAATAAGAAAAATCCAACATTTGGACTTTCAATTTTACAAAATTCAAATCTGGGGCGTCCAGAGTCAGATTAATGAAGAGACCAAGCATTGTCAACAAATTCAAATTTTGTGCAACTTTGTAGGCTTGATCCTTCTTTTAACCAAAAAATTAGGATAAATTATAATGGTAACTAATTAAGACTTGACATGTTGAATTTCCATCAGTGCTACTGTTTACCCTAGATAAATATTGGCAATTAGCATCACGAGATAATGCTACTTTCTTTGTATGTTTTTATTGGTAGAATGTTAGGTAACTTGTTAGTTAGGATTGTTATCGTGTATATTGATTCCTAAGAGTATTCATGGTTTCTTAATGAGTTGAGGAAGCGTGAAACTATTTGTAGTAATTGAATCCATAAGATAGGAATTCATTCAATAAACTTGAGGCATACTAATTTTAATCATTAAGTGGCGCCTTTATTTTTATTTTTATTTTGTGCATGTATGCATATATATCTAAACATGATAACTCAATTTAACTTAATACTTCTTTCGGTATACTACTTCTGATGTGAACTGTTTATTTTGTGTTCAGATTTCAATATTGAAAGCAACGGGCCTCTAGGTTCTGCACTTTATGAGAAAGGTTTTGCATATTGCTGGTCTGGTGCTCGTTCAACTGTTGGAATAACTAGAGGAAAGTATTGCTTCAGTTGCAAAATTATTTCAGCTCAGCCAGTTAATATGGAAGACACTGCCCCTGACCAGCAGCATGTTTGTCGTATTGGAATATCCAGAGGAGATGACTCGGTTGGAAATCTTGGTGAAACTGAGAATAGCTTTGGCTACGGCGGAACAAGTAAATTTTCAAATTCCGGAAATTTTTTTGATTATGGAGAAAAGTTCGGAGTTGGGGATACAATTGTTTGTGCTGTAGATCTTGACAGTAAGCCACTGGCTTCTATAGGCTTTTCTAAGAATAAAAAAATGGTTAAGGCCACATGTTAGGCCACGATTATTAGCCGTGGTTAAAATAGGCCCAACTGCAGATTAAAACTGTGCTTTAAACAAAAGCAAAGTTTATTTTCGGTTCAAAACCACGGCTACAGGCTTAAAGTGCTGTAGTGGTCAGAGGCTGTATTGCCGGAAAGGGGGACAATTGTGGAAGTGGTGATGCAGACGGGACCAATAACGGAATAGGCACAGGATCCAATAATGACGGAGGCGGGATTTCCAGATTTGCCTCCGATTCCCGAGGCCCCTATTATTCGTAATTTTAAGGAGACCCTTTTAGGGTTTGCGAAGAAGAAGGAGAGTCAGTACCGTCAATGGAGGAAGATTCATCCGATTATGGATCCTATAGTGAAGTATGTGAAAGACGGTAACCCGGCCGACATAGTTTCGGAGAAAATGAAGGAGATGCTTGGTATCCAGTGGATGGATTGTCTGATTATCAAGTTGTTAGGATGCACCTTAGGTTGGAGAACCATGTTTGATAGAACGAGTAGACTGTGGAAACCAAAGGCAGATTATGAGCTTATCCCTTTGCCGAATGGATACTTTGCGGTGAAGTTCGAATCCTTTGATGATTATAGTTTGTGATGGAGGGAGGTCCTTGGATGATTTTTAGTTTCTACTTGACAGTATGGCCATGAATGTCGGGTTTTCGACCTTGCTCGAATACTATAATGAAAACTCTTGTGTGGTTCAGATTCTCGGAATTGGCGCTAGATTATTATGACGAAGAGATCTTGATTGAGTTTGCTAGTATGGTGGGCAAACCTATTAGGGTTGATGAGAACACACGCCTTACTCTCGGGGGTCAATATGCGCGGGTATGTGTGGAAGTAGATCATAGCAAGCCGCTGGTGTCCAAGATTTAATGGGACAATTATTGGTAGCCGGTTACGTATGAAGGGCTCCATTTAATTTGTTTTACGTGCGGTCGTGCTAGGCATCGGGATAAAGAGTGTTGTTTCGGGACTACCCCCGTTGTGACCCCGGCCACGGGCTGTAGTGCCACATATATGATTTTTGTTCCTGTCTCGGCAGCTCCGGCTATGCGAGCGGGGTTTGGAGTGGGTACTAGTGCGCGCGCTGCAGAGAAGAATATTGATAATACAGGTTATGGGGATTGGATGGTGGTCCCCAAGAGAGGTGCCCGAAAAGTAGGTGGTGCTCGAAAGGGTGGAGGGGTTTTAGCTGCATCGGGATTGAAGATCGGTGCCTCGGGGTCGCGTTTCTTTACCCTGGTGACATAAGAAGAGCAAGCTAGAGGGTCTGAGGATGCGGTGAGGAAGGAGGCTCTGCTGCAGGTGAGAGCTTTGGATGTGGGCCAGCATCGAGTTGAGGGCCCAAGGTTAGCTAGCCCAGTTGGGGCTGTTGAGACTAGTAAAGTTGCAGGTGGGTGTGGAGCAAGTGGGCCTATTGCTAAGGCTTCTGTTAAAGGCCTAACATAGGTAAAAGCAGTGTTTTTGTATCTAAGAGTAGTCATATTTCAAAACCTAACTCCAAAGCTTAGAGCAAGGGGGTGTGATGAGGTCGTCGGGGCAGAAGCAGGCGGTGGTTTTTGATTTGAATCGAGCTCCAGTTGGAAGTGTGGAGAGTGGGTTGGTCAGGCCTAGGGATGGGTGAAATGGTAGAAGGAACTCAGGGAGTGGGTCGATGAATGCGAAGTTAGTCTAGCCACTGGTGGCAGCCCCTGTGGCTCGAGCGAGCCTTAGTCGACCTCCTGATGAGCCCGGCGCCCCGCTA
>JAYMTI010000295.1:0-10479 GCA_036897505.1 Pelargonium transvaalense | reverse complement strand
ATTCGATTTTTCCCCCAGTTTCTCGTTCATATCAGAGAAGTATTCTGTCCTTTCTGTTTTGTTTGTATGTATATATTCAGATAATTGATCTAGGGTTTTGTGTAATTTTACCTATTTGAAGCTGGTGATGGGAGTTTTTGAATAATTTATGCTAATTGGATACTTTAGGACCAGGTTAGGATTTGGCTAGGGCAGAAAGGCTATAGCTTTTGGCCTAATTCTGAATTTTGCTTGAAAGCAGAGTGCATTTGGTAGGTTTGTAAATGCGGTTTTCAAGAGGTTTCACTCGATCTAGTTGTTGTCAATCATATGCTGTTTCTATTCGGTGTGTAATTAGTTGATACTTGCAATCATGGTCATGGTAATTTCTAGAATGGTTAATGTTGATTTGACAAGCAAATTGAGCTTGCCAAAGAGATAGTTTAGACGCCAAATTTCTATGTTGGCCGGAAACAAGCTTCCTGGTAGGTCTGAGCTTTTCTTGTTTTTTTTTTTTTTTTTCTGATTTGAACTGATAGTAGTTAGTAATGATTACTAATAGATATGTAAATTAGATATGTGAACAATTTATCATTTGTGTTAGGATAGCCTAAGGGATATCCCATTATGAAATATTACCTGTATTGTTATGTTCAGAAACAGAACAAGGTGGCTCCATAGAATGACAGATCAGTAAATTTATGATCCTGCTTTTTGAGCATGACTTCTATCGTGGTAACTATATTCAATAGAGTATTATTGGAAAAAGAAATAACAAGCATATCCAAAAGTATTAAGATATTGCCGTATGAATTTAGTTGTTTGATAGACAGTGCTGCTAAGAGTTTTACTAAACGATTCATGTAACTGATCCCAACTCTGTTCGGGAAGCGATTTGTTTGCTTTTCTTGCATAGGTAGTATGGTAGGAAATTATAACAATTGATGCAATATTCTTACATGTTGTGCCATTTTTGTGCAGGTTTTACACATTCAGCTTTTGCTCTAGGATATGAGGCAGGTATTAACAAATGCACCATTGATGGTAATTTGGTCCCTCCTGGTGCCCTTATTACCTTTATACAAAAAGGACTGCAGTATTTGGAGATGGAAGCAAACTTGAGTAATGTTAGAATGCTTCGCTCTTTGATTTGCGTTACTTATTTCTTGCTTTGTCTCTTCAAGTACTTTACTAGTTTGCATACTTTAGAATTTATATTGATCAGTGTATGTTTTAAACTTGCCAGAGTGATGTAGATGTGGATGAAGATTTCTCATTCTTACAACCTTTGGACCTTATCACAAAGGATGTATATGAACTGCGACAAATCATTAGAGAAAAGAGGAAAAATTTGCAGAAGGATAAAGATAAAGACAAAGAGTTGGAAAGAGAACACGAAGGAGAGCGCATTCGAGGAAGAGAGAAAGAAAGACATGAAAAGGAGATGGAATGCGATAGGGAGAAGGAACGAGAGAAGGAAAAGGAAAGAGAAAGGGGTAAGGAACGAGATAAGGAAAAGGAAAGAGAAAGAGAAAGGGATAAGGAACGAGAAAAGGATAGGGAGAGGATGGAAAAGGAAAAAGAGCGAGAAAAACTGATGGAGGATCATAACAAAGAGATGATTACAAATGATCAAGAAGATAAGACTAATATCGAACATGAAGAAATTGGAGTTCCTGGAGGTGAAGTTTCTCACTTTAGTATTCTATCAACATTTTGTGCTTATTCTTTAGCCTCTGTCTTTTTAATTATTATTATTATGGATTGAATTTTATGCGCTTATGTTTAAACTTCACAACACACATTCTTAGTACTATTGCCTTTGTTTTGCCAACATTGTCTATTGTTAAGGATACTTGCTATTTCACTTCAACATTGCTCTGTAACTATCGGGTTCCAATTGAATCATTGAGTACTTGAGCTCCGTTTGGATTGCATGAGAATGAGAATCAACAGTCAGAATGGGAATGAGATTCTCATTCCCTTGTTTGTATTAAAATTGTTTCATTCATTTAGTCAATTAAACATGAGAATGGGAATGAAAGGAATGGTTCTCATTCCTATTCCGATTGTTAATTCTCATTCCCATACAATCCAAACGGAGCCTTAATGTGTGCGAAGTAGTATGCTACTTTGAAACTATTAGTAGAATTAGGAAATGTGTTGTTATTGCCTTTATATTATAATCAGGAATCAAAGTGTTTATATAGAGAGAGCTTATGAACAACCATATGAATAATAAAATACAATCAATATTTCATTCAATTCTTCGAACATGGCATTAGAGTCTGTCCTACCTTCCAAGCCTAAGGCCCGCCAAAGAGGAAAAGGCTCCTACCACTGTACACCATCAATCCACCCAAAGAAAAGGTAGAAATGGCATGGGGAGGGAGTTTCCGCTAGTGTGCTAACTTGATGAGGGCATAGCCACCTTAGTATGCTAACAGGATGAAGACGTCAAGGCTTTAAGAGGCTGGAAATGTTGTAGACTTGCAGTCTAGAAAAATGAATATTAGAAAGTTCCTCATTAGAAGATGATGCGGTTATGCAATCACTTATAAGGGGTTTGTTGAATTTATTTTATTGATGTGAATAACTTGTTATAACTAGTACAAGAGAGACTCCTTTATATAGGAAATTAAAACTAGAAATAAGAAATACACTAGACTAGGAAATTAAACTAAACTTTTCTAAATACAATATTTCCTAATTTCACTAACATCTTTCTTAATTCTAATAAACTTAGAATTGAATCTAAAAATATTCAAACCCTATAAGTGATAAGGAACAATTTGAATCTCTGAAAATAGTAAAAAGTTTACCCATTTTCTAACCCTAATAATTAATGCGAATGGTATAATTTGAAGCTCGATAGTGCTATGCTCCCCAGTGACCATTCACAAACACGAGCTAAACTTTGTGTAAAGTTGGCTAGTGAATAGAAGAGTAGAGATCATATTTAGGCCCAAGTTCTACTAAATTCATATCTACACTATAGATAAAAAAAATTGGGTAAGCTTGTACTTGGCTTATTAAAATTATGCACGAGAGAAAATCCAGAAGTGGCTCTCAATTGAATTGTTAAAACTTAATACATTATATATCACTAGAAATAAACTTGTTTTTGTTCCCAAAACAATGACAATTCAAAATAGAATGGCAAGGTAAGGAAACCAAAAAATCGGGGAAAAACATGCACCCTAATTAAGAATAAAGTCATGGTTGTCATCTCAAAAACAAAAAGCTCCATTCTTCAAATTCCAGATATCAATTACCGGCATACCTTAGAGGCCTTTACATGGGAAAGACACACGCCAACCAACCCGACGCCTGAACCAACCTGAAATTAGTCAGTAAAACGCATCATCATTAACACTAAGAACCTCAAACTTTTAGACCATACAAGGTTCGCAAAGAAGCATATGGATTCATGTGTCTGACACAAGTATACAACTTTGAAGAGCATCATGTGCGTTCACCACATTGAAGAGCACATTTAAAAAGTACATCTTTAAGAAATTACCACTGATCCAAAATAGACATCCTTTTAGATTATTAGCTCAAACAGAAAACATTCTATATTTGTAGAACAGTTTTAGGTTTTAATTATAAATTGCAAACTAGAATCTCATAAACGAATAAATAAACTCAGTAAAAGTAACCCAAGTATTAGGTGAAGAGATTCATGATGTAATGGAATCCATAGTAGGAAAGCAAAAGAAAATTAATATAATACGACTATGCCATCCCCAAACAATATTGGGGTTAAAGAAAAATGTGAGACTAAAACACGACACATGTCCATGTACTAAGTTCCTTAGTGGGGAACTAGCACTCGTGTGGCTTCAGAGCTTTACCATAAAAAGTAGAAATTGCCAAATAAATGTATGCAAAATATAAAATAGAGGTTGTTTCTGACTGCATATCTTTACTTCTATGCTCTTGCACTTTTAATAACATTGTGCATGTGTGTGCCAATACGGCTAAAAAAAAGTATCAAATATGCCATTGAATAAGGTCCATTGCAATACACCTTTTGATACATTAAATTGATATAGAGATTTCGTTAACATGAACGAAAAATTCAATCTTTGCCTAAAGTTGAAATTTTCTTCAAGAAGAAACAAATTTTCAAATCACATACTTTACCTCAAGACATGACTTGTTGCGGAATATCTCAGGACATGACAGAATGAACTCAGACATAAAAAGACCTGAAGGCCAAACCGAACACCTGCACAAATCAAATCATTAAAAGGTAATGGTAATTACTTCCAAGATCCAAATAAATACAAAATACAAACTAACATAGAAATTTAAACTGTAACGAATGATGAATATGATAGAAATGATGCAATAGGTGAAACATCAATACCATCCGATCGAATAGACTAATGGAGAATACAAAGTGAAAACTTTCATTTCTTTTCATAAGGGATGAAGGGAGGAAAGTTTTGCGTTATATGTAACTAAGGAGATAGTATACATATAAGTTTCCAGAAACTGTCTTACCATGAAAAGACTGTCCAAGCTAATATAGATATTAGATTCAATCATCAATCAGTGAAGATATGGGGCATATATTATCTTCATATTCCTACTATGACCAACATTCTCTCTCTCGCACAAGGTAGCACCTTACTGCTAAAAAATTCAGCCAAGCTACCACTAAATGTTTTTTTCATTGCCTCTCCCAATATTATCAAATATATCATTTAGCAACTCCTTATTACTTGATCAAGTAAAACTTGCATGCTTAAAAATACATATTTCAATGCTACAAAACTATTGCTTGATTAATGCTCAGGAAAGCCAAGCATCCCTATCTTTTATACTAGTTCATAAACATGTCACATAAATGTAAAATGGTTAATAAAAGAAATTCAGTAGGCAGATAAAATTCAGAAAAATATATGGGGAAAGAAGAAACACCACTGCACCATGGTGGCCGAACTGAACATATGAGAAGACAGAAATAAATAGGAAAGAATGGATCAGACCAAAAGAAGGGAGGAAAAAGAAAGGGATATAGAGAGACAGAGTCCAAAGCTTATGCACACTTCTATTGTCTTACTTGCTTTCTCACAGAGAGCTGTTACAGAGACTGGGAGTCTAGCTCACATGAGTTTCAGCTTTCAAACCAAATTCTGATTTTGGGATTTTCAGAGTGCCTATGAATTCAAGAATTCATGTGTATGAGTCAAGGTGTGCTTATCTTCTAACATAATATTGTTTCCTTTGATGCATATATCACACTCCACAATGCCTCATGTTGAACTTAACAGATTGATACAAGAAAAATCCTATGTAGGCTAAACAAAGTTGACTAATAGAGAAGAAAGGGAAATAAAACTAAACTAAACCTTAATCTAACGAGACAATAAAGGAAAACATAATGTAAGGAATCCCAAAAATAATGCTATTCTATTATACCTCAACAAGTAACATCCAAATTGAGCAATGCAAATAATGTTTATGTCATCAAACACATTAGAGAATGTTAAATCTGCTTATACTTGGGTGGCCTAGAAGATACTTTGCCTTTGGAGCATATATGTAAGCATACCTTATAAACATGTGGTGCACCGTGAATTTGTATGTTGCTGGAAGTTCTCTGGCCAGGAAAGAAGTACATTTTGAGAATAGAGCCTTTCCCCAAGACAGAACCATTGCGAGCCTTGACAATAGCCTCCATCACCGCATCTCCATGTCGAGACTCCTGAGGTGCTCTCAACCCCTCCTAAATTCCCAAATCCAAAGTGCAGTCAGGTGCAAGCCACATTGAATTGATTTAAGAGAAAAAGTGTAACCTTAGAATCTAATCATAAAGGAGAGAAACAATTACAGGAATAGTTAAAAACCGCCCAGGCCTTAACCGGATGCTCCATTTCATTGCTTGGGCCTCTGGTCTCTGATGCAACCAGTTCTTAAATGTCATCTTGGTTTCCCCTTGTCCACAAAATCCATCGAATGCTTCACTTCCAAGATATGCAGCAAAAGCGATTAAACGGAAATACCGTTCCAAGTACTCAGCACCACGATTAAGTGCCACTCTCCTTACCCTTGGCTCAACATGTTGTTGATTGAAAACTTTTCTGTATCGCAAAACAGCTTGGCGTATGTTCTGCAGAGCAGAGCATCTATCAATTATAGCATCTAGTGCCTCCCGGCATTGGACCCCATTATCAAACAACCTTGTTATCTTCCATAGCAATAAGATGTCATTTATGCCAAATGCACGGCTTTGCTCCTTTTCAGGTCCTATTTTCACCCTAGAGGAGGTGGATGTAGCAGTGCTACCACCAGTTTCTTCACCACTGGATGTACCACAATCCAACTCTTCATGGTTCGTTTCATCAACGATGATTCTAATTGGCCTCCCATGGTCAATTCGAAGTTTGAGAAGGCAAGCAATTACCGTACCAGTGGTAGTCCTTCCTCTTCCCATCTGTGAATAATTCAAGAATATATCTGAGGGAGAAGAACAGAACAATGAAAAAACACAAAATTCATAATAGTTACTGAGCATCACTGTGTACACACACAAAGAATGAAAATATAACCTGGCAATTGAAAACAAAAGCTGTGTCCTTTGAAGCAGAAGCAATATTCATTGCCAATGCGTCAAAATCAGAACTTTTGGGAGCTTTACCATCCGTTATGGGCACTCGAGCATACTTAATGGGAAAACCCTCAGCCTCTAAGCATTTGAAAACCTCAAGTGGGGTCTGGATAAGATCAGAAGTAACATGTTCCCAAGCATCAAAAATTTCTCCATCTTCAGTTTCATGAATGACCATTATAGCAGACCCATAGCGTTCAGCTTCTCGCACAATATCTTCTTTTAGTCGAGCCTCCATCCTCTCCACCCTCTCACGATCAATTCCCTGTAAGTAAATATCAATTATATCTATAACTAGACAAACATAGGTTGAACATAAAAAGGAGATGGGAAACAACAACAACAACAAAAAACCTAGAAAAAATTTATACAAGCAGAAAGACATGAATACTATGATCATGTTGAACACCAGAAGTATTTCCAATCTCCAAGGACCTAGTCAGACCCTATGTGGCCCATATCTCATTTTATATATCTATAATACTGAATAAAACCAATAGCAATATGGGCACAATAACTTCTTGTATAATCTTTTTGCGATGCAATACAAAGTTCACTCTAAGCTGGATATAGATGTAACAGAAATCATGTTTTACCGTGTACTCTAGCATATTTTTGTACGGCCGCTCAACCTCGCGGAGCACAAATGGTTTTCCATTGATGTAAATAACAGGTTCTTCTCTCATATTGTGCCAAAAAACTGGGCGGCCACCTTCTGAACCACCAATTCTCTTAATGACAGATCGAATACCATCAATGGTTGGATTGGCAACTCCATATACTGGAAATCCAGGTACCTCTCTAAAATTTGGTGCACCTTCCACTCTCTCAAGCAAACTCGGATTCTGACAACCAGGACAATGGTCGCTTTTCAGAACAGTTTGACTACCAAGAACCTCTCCATTTCTCAGTGCAGCAACAACACCCATCTCACAAGGGCGGCCATCAGCGGATTCAGCCATTTTCATCAAAGATGGCTTTAAGCTTGCATAGCCAAGTGCACCCATTGGGTCTCTTCGGAGCAACCTGCAAGAGGGTACAATGATGACAGCAACTTAATCATATGTTCACTAAGAACCTAAATATTGTGCAAGTTATACTCATTACATTTTAATTAGACAAATTTCAAATCACAACAGAAAATCTATTGTTGGGAAAGTTAACTTCTGAAATGGGACCTTGATGGACTTTCATCCACGAGGACTGAACTTGTCGTAAGGCTATATTTTCCTAAGATCCATTCATTCTTTTTAAAATATTGATGTAAAACCACACTTCATGATGAAGAGAAAGCACGGAATGATTGCAGAATGTTGAAATAGTACTGTGCAAACTCATATTGTCATACAGTAGGATGAGACTTGGACCATCAGAAGGTGCCTTCATTATAATTCATACATTAATTGTCGGCTACTCAGAACATCAACCAAGGTACATCTCTAATTTTGATGCAACTCAGGTTGCACTAACACATTTCACTGTCAGTTTACACTCCCATGAGTCACAAAATCAGACTTAGTAGATTCAACATATTTGTACTTCTATAATGCACAGAAGAATTAATATTGTTACCACCACCACCTATGCTTTCAAGAATCGTATCACTCATACTTAAAAGGAAAAGTAAAAGGAAAAAATAGTGACTGAAGTTGTAACTTTAAAATATATCTAAACAGTAGTATATTTACCTGCGGATTATGCTATACAATTCGGGCCTCGCTCTCATCCAATCAGTAAAACTGGTATGATTATGAGAACTAGGCCGAAGTACTGCTCTCTCTGAGTGGATATAAACAGCAAAACAAATAAGGAAATAATATCTCTCCAAGTACTCAACAAAGAACGAAAGTGAAGCCTCCCTCTTCATCTCATCAGGTTGACGGAGAATACTATTTCGATAAGTGGCAATTGCTTCTCGTAAGTTCTGCAACTCAATTTTAACATTTTAATTAAGGAAAATTCCAATTTGGAAAGTAAAGAGATTATGCTACATCGATCAGTTGTAACATTATTAAGCAGTGTAAAAGGATAAAAGGCAAGTATGGGAACTCAAGCACTTCTATGATGCCAAATAGAGCCTAACAGATCCAATATGAAAATATAACAAGGTATCAAATCCATTCGATCTGGATAGGCATTAAAAATCACTCGGTAGGAAAAAAGTTGGAGACTTGCAGAGAATCAGCAGTCCATTCAACCTAGGAATCTGAAAGCAACAAGCCAGCAGCTTCCTCTAATACACTAGTTGGGAATCAATAATTTGACTAGCTGAGAATCATCAGTCCATCTGAAGGTTTGCCACATGACGAGTGTTGGAAAATAAAGAGAAGTAGTTCCACATTGATTGGTGATAACATAATTAAGAAGTGACATGTGGGGGCAAGAGCCAAACCCAACTACCAGATTGACCTTTAGTATGACAGTTATCACACTTGTATGATAGCCCAAAGAAAGCAAATTCTAAACATTCTAGAATAAAAAATAAGCCAAAAATTACAAGCCTTGATGTAAGACAATATTATGCTTGGAAAGCAACTAAACAACACAGTGCATAGCAGCAAATTTATATAAAATGAACACTTGTGAAAATTAGTTTTTGGACACTGCACCTTACAATATAATGGGGCATAAAGAGCATACCTGCATGGAGGCACACTTGTCAATGACTTTATCCACTTGTCTTTTGCCTTCAACCCCGCACTAAAGAGATCCCACTAATTAATATAAAATGCAATATCATGATATATGTTCAAAGAAGAAAAAAAAGGAACTACACAATACCTCTAAAACCCGTATCAAACTTCTTATGACTGCATATTCTCCTCTACGAATTGCTTCTTCCGAGTTTGGCATATTGTCAATAACATCAGAACCAGTGTCAAAAATTCTCCCAATAGAATTACTTCTTGAAATACCTATTTTAAGCAAACATAACATGCATTGTTAAAAATGATATCATGCCAATCAAACTAAAAACAAGAAAGATAATTCATGAAGAAGACCTAGTTATCTCTTTTTTCACATAACTGATGTGTCACCAATTTGAATTCGAAATATGTATGTTTAATACTTTTTTGGTCTCATGCAATCCTTCAGGAAAGGATGATTTTTCCTTTTAGGTAACACTTTCAACTAAACCCTGGGCTATTAGCTCAATAAAGTCTCAATACAAATGCCATCCTTCCAATCTCTGGAATAAATCATCCCAGGATGCTGGCAGGACTAGCAATCACCATTCAAACCTAAAACACCATTCTAATAACACACCCAGTTCACTGACCGGAATGGTATTAACATCGGGCTTGACCCGTGTCAGCATATCTACAATAGCAGTTTATGTTGATATAAACATAGCATATACAACATGAATACAAGTGACAAATACCAGAGGCTCCTATTCGGTTGAGGTAAATCAATGTAGCAATCACCATTCCTGTAGTAGTTCTTCCACGTCCCATTTGACAATTAAATATTATCTCTGTATTTATATCAGCTTGAGATATTTTTTGAACCTGAGAAAGAGTTAAAAGTAAATTACACACACACACACACACACATATATATATTTTAAGTATCAGCATATGTATTTCAAGACTATTGTGAGTTATAAGTACTATATGCTTTTCCATAGTATGCAAAACCATCACAAGAATATAAAATATACCACAAAAGAGCTAAGACAGTTATATAATGTTCCTCACAAAAATGCAAAATCAGCAAGGAAAGCAAAGAGTAACACAAATGTGATTCTTGATATCATAATTGTTGAGATTCAATTCTAATTTTATTAGAATTAGAAATTAGGAAATATTGTATTTAGGAAAGATTAGTTTAATTTCCTAGTCTAGATTATTTCTTATTTCTAGTCTTATTCTCCT
>JAYMTI010000294.1:0-10483 GCA_036897505.1 Pelargonium transvaalense | reverse complement strand
ATATTCGAATTTGCGACGGAAAGCCGTCACAAATTTAGTTGATAAATATTAATTAAATTTAAAAATATTATTATTTAATTCGTTTACCTACGGATTTGTGACGGCAAGCCGTCGCAAAATTTAAAAATTAGCTACGGACCGGCCGTCGCAAATCCGTAGCTATTTTTTAAAATTTTGCAACGGCTTACCTAAAGAATTTACCTACGGACCGGCTATCGCAAATCTGTAGGTACTTTTTTGCGACCAAGAGTTTTGCAACGGCCATTTTCCGTCGCTATTCCGTAGGAAAAATGGAAAATCCGTCGCAAATTCGTCGGTACTGTGACATTTTCTTGTAATGTTATAATTGTTATCTTATGAGCTTTTTTAAACTTACCAAACACTTTACTTGATAAAAAGAGTCGTTTTAATGCTTATAAACTAGTTTGACTGACTTGAATTGGAGGTTTTCATGCATTTTTCGATGTGTGGTGCTCAATGCTTGTTAATCATTACTCTTCCTTAAAGTTCTATGACCTTTCTTCTTTTTATCTTAAGGTGCTGTAGATCTTTTTACGTCAATGTCTAATGTTGTTTATCATCGCTTATTTTTTTTGAAAAAAAGAAATATTACATTAAAATAATAATTTTCTCCTGCTAAATTGTTCTTGCTTGCTTTATTTCTTCCTTTTCTCCCTCATTTTTCTGTTGTTCCTTATAAGGTTCAGTTTCTCGTGTTATTTCCAGATACGTGGAAGTAAACTTCATAACCGGGCAAGGTATGACTTTGCTTTAAACCTAACTTTATTTTGCCTGTTGTTTTATTTTTGTAACTTTCACATTTGAATAATTTTCTTGTTTTTGCAATGTTCTGGTTTCTTACATTTTGCCTTAAATTCAGTTAGTTTTTCCAGCTTTTTTATGGAATTGTTATCTGCAGTGCCCCACCGCCACCTCTCCAGGCAGGGACATATTCTCGTGGTGTAGTGACAATGAAATGTGATTTATCAACTTCTAGTTCTGCTCACATATCACTTTTAGTATCTGGTAGTGCACAGGCTTGCTTTAATGATCAGGCAAGGATTTTTTTTTGTTCATTTATTCTGCATCTCTATACTTGTGGCCTTTTAAACTAGCTGATTCACCTATACAAACTGATATCCTCATCTTCTCAGCTTTTGGAGAATCATATTAAAAATGAACTTATTGAGAAGTGTGAACTAGTTCGTGCACTGCCCAGTTGCGGGAAAAGTAATCTGTCTTCTTCTGAGCCTCGGAAATCAGCCTCAATAGCCTGTGGGGCAAGTGTGTTTGAAGTTTGCATGAAGGTTCCCGCATGGGCTTCACAGGTTTATTTGTCTCTTTAACCTTCTTCTCTAACTAATCTTTGGGTGTTTTGGAAAATTATTCCGACATGTTAAAAGTGGAACATTTGAAGCAATCAATTTTAATTCAGTTTATGCTGTTTTGCACGTCACTTTCTTTAAGCATTCCTTGTTACTTGCTGTTCCATCTTATGTAATTTGGGAATGGTGCTGTGCTGTAAGATTATTTATTTTTTATTTTCAAGCAAAGTGCATGGGTGATAAGAGAATTTTCTAAATAGGCCAAAGAAATATTTTTGCTGACTGACTCTGATAGCAATCATAATTTTCCCCTTCATTTAATTGCTTACATTTTAATCCTGTTTTGACCAAGAGCTATTTATTTTTATGGAATATTTCTTGATAAATATGATAATAGTGAGAAGTTGGACTTCGGAACACTAAACTATTTGAGTGTACATAACTTGCTTTGGAGAAAAGAAGAAGACTTAATCACAAACCCTCTGAAGTTTTATCTGTAATAGGATTTTCGTTGAAATATCTTTGTCCTAACGGCTTTGTATTATGAAATCACTCCCAGGTTTTGAGGCAGCTGGCACCAGATGTGTCTTACCGCAGCTTAGTTATGCTCGGAATTGCTAGCATTCAAGGATTGGCTGTTGCTTCTTTTGAAAAAGATGATGCTGAACGCCTGCTTTTCTTCTGTACAAGACAGGTTAAAGAACTCAGTTCAAACAATTCTGTTCTCTTTCAGGCACCTAGCTGGTTGATGCCTCCTGCACCTAGTAGAAAAAGAACTCTATCATGCCAAATTAAGCCCATTCCTTCTACTAACCTGTATGGTGAGAATGGAGGTCTTGTGAGACGAAAACTGAATTTCCCTGCTATGAGCCCTATTCCTCACTCTCATCGTCATAAAGTGCTACATTTTTTGCGATTTTCTGAGGCTGAGAGATATAACGGAGATCAAGTAAAGGGTAACTTATCAGTTGTCCCTGCAAAGCATGTTAGTGCAGGCACTACACCTGTCACTCATCGGAAAAGTCTTTCAAGCTCATTTCAGGCTCAGCAGATAGTATCCTTAAATCCACTACCTCTGAAAAAACATGGTTGTGGCAGAGCCCCAATACAGGCCTGCTCAGAGGTTAGTCATTTACTATCCACTTCTCAACTCTCTAAACCATCCTTTCACTTCATTAATTTGAGTCATTTTTTTTTTTTTCTTTTCTTTTTAACTTCTTTGAGTGGATTATGGAACCACTTTCTTTCCTTTGGATTCGTACTTGTATATGGGGTTCTACATGCCACAAGTTTTTAGGCACTCTTCTCAAGTTCTGCATGCTATTTGATGTTCTATTTCACATGGGATAGAGTATGTCCTGTTGATGTACCTCAGCAAAAAGAGGCTACCATATAGATGGTGGATGAACCAGATAGCATCAAATATATAACATATCGCATACAAATGTTAGTCATAACATAATGTGCCTTTGATTTATGAATGGGAGTTAATGATTCATAAATTGTGATTTAAAATTAGGTAACATAAAATGTGTAAAATGCTACTTCATTTGACAACAATTTGTTATTTATGTTTTTTTTAATTTTAAATAAGGATTATTACACAGACCAAAATTCTACTCCTTCCGTCCCAAAATGAGTGTCCTCAATTCTATTTTGAGAAAAATTAAGGAGAAGTTAGTTAACGAGGTATATTTACTCTTGTATCCTCGTAATCATGTGTCAAGGGATACTAACTAACTTATTTTAAGGATACTATTGACAATTCATGTATAACTAACTCCTTAAAAAAAAGAAAGCGGATACTCATTTTGGGACAAGGGCGTATATTATAATTCACCTATTATTTTTGTTTGGTATTGTTATCGTTGTATCTTCCTATATAATGTTTATATGTAGAACTACTAATGAGAATTTAAAGTAAATTACTTTTTGAAAGATTGTACTTAAAAATAAATATTCAGTCTTTGTTCTGGCTTCCGATATAATAATGCCTGAACGTGATGAATTGGTTATCATATCATATCATATTTTTTATTTTATGTTAATGTTGGTGTTTTCTTAGTATTGGTTTATCTGCTGGCCATTCTTTCTTATCAACTTTCCTTATTTTGAGCTCAAAAATCTCTATATTCAATACTTTCAGAACTACACAAATTATTTTCTAAGCTTTATCAGAATGGTCAAACTGTTCTTTGATCTACTGGATCCCTTACCTGTTTTCTTCATCATGGCTGTAAGACCATGTGATCATATAATTAATTTGTTGAAACATTTTGCTTTGAATCCAATTTGGGATCTGTCCTAGACTTGGATGCAATTTCTATCCCAGGTATCTTGATTTCTGTGTGATGTTCCACTTTTCCTTATCTGAACTTTCCCTGCTACATTCTTTCAGGAGGAATTTCTGAGGGATGTAATGCAGTTTCTGATCCTCCGTGGACATGCACGTCTAGTTCCTCAAGGTGGGCTGGCTGAGTTTCCTGATGCCATACTCAATGCAAAACGCCTTGACCTTTTCAACTTGTACAGAGAGGTAAGCTTTTCAATGTTAATAATGTGTGGAGGTCAAGAAGCTGGTACTGAAAAATTGGGCTGCAGGTAGTTTCAAGGGGAGGCTTTCATGTTGGTAATGGCATCAATTGGAAAGGACAAGTTTTCTCAAAGATGCGTAATCACACATTGACCAATAGAATGACGGTATGGTCTCCTATTCTCACGCTACTTTTTCATGGTTGATGTGCTATGTGGTCCATGATTTATGAAATGCGTCAGGAGAAGTCAATCAAGTCATACTCCATGGAAAGGTGGTAATATGCTCTGAGATATCCCAACTATGTGCTGCCAGTTGGCAGTAGTAAGAAATATATATATAGGTGACTCATGTTGGAGGCTTGAAGTTGTACCACATAATTTGGAGGTTTAGAGTTTTGTTTCTATTAAATTAGGTAGTGGATTCTGAGAGCTATGGTTGGATCTATAAGGATGAGAGTTCCCTGGTGAATTTAGCAAGAATTTATTTTCATGTTGTTATGTCACATATGTTTGTGCTTGTATGTTATTATGTTATCACATACTATTTGTTCAGTTTCAGAGGTTTAATTCATTGGCTTTCCTTTGGTGTTACCTAGGGTGTGGGAAATACACTTAAGAGACATTATGAAACCTATCTTTTAGAGTACGAGTTGGCTCATGATGATGTGGATGGAGAATGCTGCTTGTTATGTCAGAGGTCTCCCTCTATTTTTCTCTCTGATATGCTGTGCACACAAAAAAAATCTTTTGGTATTGCTGACAAATAGAGTTTGCATATTGTAACAGTAGTGCAGCAGGTGATTGGGTGAACTGTGGAATATGTGGTGAGTGGGCTCACTTTGGCTGTGACAGGCGGCAGGGCCTTGGTGCCTTCAAGGTATGGCTCCTCCTCTACTCCAAAATCATATTTTCATGGCATGACAATCTGGATCGACAAATGGTGTCATCCACACTGTTGGTGTTGGTTAATCAGCATATGTTATGAATGTATGGAAAAATGACAGGATTATGCAAAAACGGATGGGCTGGAGTACATTTGTCCACATTGCAGCATTGCTAACTTCAAGAAGAAATCCCAGAAAACAGCAAATGGATACTGATTTACCAGAGGAACACCCACCCTACCTCCCCCTCGAGGTAAAAGTAGAACACACAACAATGGCGGGTTAGCGATGTAATTATCCCTACAATGTATCCCTATTTTTAGAGGTAGAAGGAAGGAACATGCCAAAAAAGAAAAGGCCCCAATTCTTTTCTACACTACAGTTGAAAGAAAATCTTGACGAGTTATTGTAGAATAATAATTGTTATCGATGTTACAAGTAAAATAGAGAGATATTGTAGGCGAAATTTAACTGAAATGTAAGTTTAGGTTCTTCAACCTCTTGCTGCTCTTGCTTGCATGGAATAAATTAATGAGTTGAGATCATGGAATGTACTTGACTGGACTAGGGTGGACTCCCACTCCCACTCCCACTCGCACTTCTAGTTTCTTTTTATCCATTTTGCATAGAAAATTGTTGCTCAAATAAAGTGCAGCATATATGCACGCAATAATCTATACATTTCACATTAGAAACCAATGTATTTTAACTCAAAATCTGCTTAAGAAAATTCTACTAAAGCTATACCCTAAAACTGAGTGCCTCATAAAAGATTGAAGTCAAGGCTGAACCATAGATAAATGAATTGAGGTTATATTTTGGGTTTAATCTCTCTAGCACTAGTAGTGTGTGCAGTGCTCTTCACCTCTTCTTGTTTAACAGCTCTGTTGCAACCGTTGGCTGTGATGCTTCCCCTGCCAAGCTTTGCAATGATACTATTGTTATTGTCATCAGAAGAGATCTGATGGGTCCAAGTGCCTCCTGGCAAACTGCTGCTGCTGCTGCTATTGCTGCTCTGTACAAGATTGTCTGTAGAACCAAATTTAATCCGTTCCTCAGAAACAGGACTTGATGACGATGTCTTTCCACCGGAGGATATGGCAGCAGCAAGGGCGATGGGCATGAGGCAAAGACCTTTGCTTTGTAGATACTGCATGGCCATGGTCACGCTGGATTCCATCAGCTTCACTATTTCTTGCTCTAAGGCCACTCGATCAGGAGACTGAGAATTATCGACCACTTGACCAGCTGATGGTGACAGGGACAGTCCATTGGAGCCCTAACATGATAAAATATTATGACCGTGGATAAAAGATTGTTATCGGGCGTGAAAATAAACACATGGATACTACAAGTTCAACACAATTATGTAAACCATTTAAGAAGTAAACCTAAACCAACAATGGAAAGTACTTGCTGATCATAAAACTTCTGAACTGAATAACTAGGATATGAGGTGTGATGGCTTTCCATATGGTATTGGGGGATCCAATGCCCTCTTATGGGTGCAATAGTGGTTGTGGTAAGTTCTCTGCCTTATGGATGGGTTTAGACTTTAGATAATGATTCTAGCTCTAACGATGGAGAGATCAGTCAGAGTTTATCTAAGTTTAAAAATTCGTGTAGAATTTTGTATATAAATTTAGAAGGAAAAGATGAACACCTCAGCTTGGCTGTCTGTGATAAGAGGAACAACTGCCCCTGCTGCCCCCAACCTGCTCATGCTCAGTACCTGCAAATTATTTTATCAGACATCAATGTGAAACACCCCAGCTTGGCTGTCTGTGATAATCTATCAAGCATCTACATTTTCTCCTACACCTCTAATTTTATCATACCTTGACTTGAAGCTGTAGAAATTTGACATAGTCTATGATCTCATCAAGCATTGATGCCTTGTCGGTCTGCCAAAACAAGTTACATCAGCATTAATTAGAGCTTTGCTGGCTATAATTTTTTGTCTGCATGCTTGTGAATCAGAAGTGATATATAGAACCGAATGAATGAAATGAAGACTAATGTCTTTATAACTATGAAATGCAAGCAGTTATCTATCATGTCAAAAAATCCATGCCAGTGTTTCATAATGTCAAAGTATCCCACATTTAAAGTGTGGAGTTCGATAATTGAATCATCCACTTGACAACTTCAACTTTGAGGATAGAATAAAGATTAACATGATATCAAAGTTGGTTTAGTCCAGTGTATAGCTCGTTTCTGTTGCCTCCCCATGTAATTCTTGGTCCACATGCAGAGCGTGCTTGCACATGAAGGAGGAGTGTTGAAGTAGCCCAAATTGAAAGTACAGAGTTTGAGACTTCTTGATATACCAGTTGGGCACAAAAACCTCAAGTGCAAGAATTTGATCCCAACGTATCAGTTCACAGAAGTGTGAATTGCATATACATTTCCATGTTCTCAAATTATTATTGTTTTATTTTGTTGCCAAATTTGAGCCATAAAATATGCTACATTTATAAATATTTTCAACAATAGCAACACTCTTCTAAATAATATACATTCAGATAATATTAGCTAGTGTACAGTTAAAGTGGAAAACCAAAAGAACTCACCTTGTTGGAATTAGGTACAAGTTCTTGCAGATTCTTCATCCTTTCAGCGATTTTCTCTCTTCGAAGCTTGATTATAAATAATGAGTTGATATTGTCAAAATAAGGTTCTCATGGGTACGAGTCCTATATATAAGCATGGAAAGAAACAATCTAAGGAGGGCATCATAAATGAGAAATAACTTACCCTTTCGGCGATACTGTGTGGATCTGTGGCCTGGCCTCGGCGTGCCCTTGGGCGAGGCTTTGCAGTTCCATTACAGCCACCAGAGATAGTTGTTTGTGCAGTCTGGAACCCAGAATTGTAAGCTCAGTTTGCATAATTCATATGGGATTCCCGTAATTCATTTCTAACAACTGATAAGTACTTCGTAATTCATTAATGACAAGAAATAATGATGACTAGTGATGAATTAATTTTAGATAATTTGGAAATTCAAGAACCACCTGAGGCAAAGAATTCAGTCCAGCTGATGTCATTGATATCTGGGGTCCGGCAGCGAAGTTCGAAAAAAAATTATAATGCAGATCTTGGTTCCCCTGAAATACAGTACATGAACTCCAAATGTAAATGCAATAGTAGAAAAACTGAAATTGTTTCTGAACAGCAACAGTTCAGGCTTTCTACTGAGAAGCATCTGGTGGTTGCTACATTGACTCAGAGAGTAAAACTTGTGGGGGCTGATGAACTTTCCACCAGAAACTGAGCTTTTATCATCAAAATCTGAAGAGTACGATTAACTAGTTATAACCAACACCCATCAGACCAAGTGATTTAAGGCGCTTGGATTCCCCTCAGAGGTCTCAGGTTCAAATCCTATCAGAACCTTCAGGGTGTTGGTATTGCTGATAAAATAAAATAAAAACTAGTTATAATAAGAGAATAAACCTTTCTGGTGGCTGAGGTAGATAAGTTATCATATTGCAGGATATTATCAGTTCCAACATATCTATTCCTCATAAGATCTGCGTCATTATTCACATGTTCTCCCTGCAGATCAAAGCCTTGGATTCCGTCTTCTCCCATGACAGGAGGCAGGGAGGAAACGACATCATAAGAAGGCAGGGGCCAAAGTTGAGGAATTGAAGAAAGTGTCTGCAAATCTCCATGGGGTCTATGATATTCAGAGGGTTCATCTCCACTGCATCCATTATGTCCAGACTCCAAGAAGGAAAGAGACGATACTGCCACATCACCAACCAATGGAAGTTGGTTTCGAGAATCAAGATTGACCGAGCCTGGGATTGGAATAACCATATTAGATTGTACGCCCATAGTTCTAGCTTCCAAACCACCATTCACCAGTCCTTTTGATAGGGTGTGTTCATTGCATTCTTGACCATTTTTTTGTAGTTGATTTGAGAGAAATTCCTGATCTAGACCATGGTCCGACTCTCCACCAAGAAGAATAGTTGACGTATCTTGAGCAGCTAAGCTCTCCAGACTCTGGTTTGAGTTAATCATACTCATAGGCGAACTATCTTTGTCATCCTCATCCAATCCAATAGAATTAGAAAGTGGTACATCTACCTGACCAGATTCACTACAACCCCAATAAGAACCTTCCTTTGCATTTACATCTGACCAAGATGCAGAAGATAAAAGGTGATCAAGGTAGTCGTCCATTGTCAATCACTGAGCAGAGGTGAACCAACAGGGTCGGCTCATTAACAGCAAGAGTCCTAGATTCTTCAGTTTCTTTAGCCCGTATGACTACACCAACTGCAAACCTACATCATTGATCAGTCTAGATCTTAAAAGTGATATCTTTTCATAGCCTGTACATAAAATAAAGCTAACAAAAATTTGTGGTGCAATTAGCCAATTAATAAGTCTCAACTGGTTAGTTGACTAGCCACATCACTATATTTATAAACAAACAACAAAATTCAATCTTATTATGTTTTATACATAGAGCATAACACAAAAGATAACCCAATATTGATAATTCTTGTGATATCAGGACACCTACTTCAGAAAAAAACATTGATTTTGCTTGCACAAAACTATACCAAATTTAATAGATTAGGAGCTCAGCTACAGTTTCAGAATTCAGTACAAGAAAAATATCCCAATATGTAGATTACTAAGCATGACCATGGTAGTCTGAAATGCTAGGAAGCATTGATAGTGCTTGAACAAGTATTGACGAAAACAAGACAAGTGTGGTGTCATTACGGTAGAGAGGTGAAGGGCGAGTTCTGCTAACTTTTCAATAACACACTTACTAGAGCAAAGGAGCATGAAATAAGCTTCATACTACTAGAAATGTTTAAAGCAAACAACCATATCTTGTATATGCCAACATCAGCCAGTTTCAATGCAGGCACAAGAATCAGAATTAGCTGTCCAGGCACGAGAACACGCCGGCGAGTCGCGCCGCGCCCTCCAAAAAAATGTGGTGTCAACGCCTAGCACTATCACTATCCAAACATTAGCAAACCTGTCATTCAGCTATCATTAATGGGTCCAGATTTTATAGGGGTTTAACTTATTTTCACGTTGTCTAAAACTAATACACCTATCTGACATTGTCGTTTAAATTCTGCCAAAACAAAGTAGGGAATATTCATCCTCTGCAGTAAGGGGTCTTAAAAGCAAAATTCAAAGCCCAATTTACCTGTGAAACTCATCAAATCAAGAAACTAAACTAATGAAACAGAGAAGTGCAACAAGAGATAGAAGTGTGAGCTGTTAAGTTGTTCATTAGTAAATTTTGTAACATAAACAAATCCATAATCAATCATTTCAAATAACTCAAACTGGGAACATAGCTAATTAACTATTGAAGTGATCAAACAATCTATTGTGAATAATTAATGTTTCCGATCGAGATATCCCAATAAATTTTGATAAAACAATAAAGGAATAAATTAAATAATCACCCTAAAATTTAACTAGTTCAGCTCAAAATCAAGCTTGCGTCCATTGAGAATGATTTACAGAGAGCAGTGTATCACTCAAGCTCAGTAAATCGAACTAGAAATCCCACAAACCAACAACCCTAAATTCCTAAAATCCCACAAATCCCCAAAAATCAAAAACAAAAACACCAACACCAATAAATCGAACCAGAAACTCCAATAAAATTCGAGCAGCATGATTAGCACGAACACAAAACAGAGAAATCGAACATTTATTCAAAAATTATCCAAAATAACTGACCTA
>JAYMTI010000293.1:0-10523 GCA_036897505.1 Pelargonium transvaalense | reverse complement strand
CCATTCATTCACCTCAAAGACAAGACGACACTCGCCTAGTGCGTTTAGAGACTTAGCAAAATTTAGACGCATCAGAAGTATTATTTTGAGACAAAAATAATTCTTTTTGAAAGTTAACATGTCATAATTGGTTTTTTCACAAAATATATTATCAATTTTATTTTGTTTCAAATTAACTGAAATGATTCACTTATCGAGTCAAGGTACACTGAATTTGGTTTTACAAACGTCGTGATTAAATAATGCATGTCGATGTCTTTGAAATAGAATCACAATTAAACCAATACATGAACTGAATTATTAGTTTAGTTAGATTATTAGATCATCATTCACTGACGTGACAACTAAAAAAACAAAGATACTCATAATTAATCGACTTTTCCTTCCAAATTTGACCATTACAACCCTAATTTAACTTCTATGTTCATCATTGGTGCATTCAAGATATACACTCAAAATCACACTCATCACCTCAACATTTCAAGTTTGGTATGAAGATTGAAGGCATGAACATTTTTGTAATTATGATAAAGTAGAGAGGTAGATGATGAAAATTAAAGTCATGCAAGTTGGAGAGGAAAAGGGCCAAGCAAGCCCACGAATGCATGGTTGAGAGCCATTGGTCATACCTTTTTTAGGACACAATGTCCTACAATAAACATGAGGTGGCCCTAAATGCCATTGAATAAGGGTTGGTGGGTCCCATTGAAGCCTCCAAGTTTGATTCCAATCCCTATTGTCTAGTCATGTAATGGAAGAATACTTGAAGTAGTGAAAATAATAAAGGTGCGTTTTTCAATTTTGAAGATTATAGAGAGGGAACCAAATGTTCTTTGCTTTGCTTAACTTGTGTATACACAACACTATTCTCTATTGATTCATTGTTTTAAAAATAGGGAAGTTTAAAAAATGTCATGTACTTTACCTTTAAATTACACAATTACCCTAATTCTTAGATTTAATAAGAATATACTAATTTGCCCTTCTATAAATATATAGTTTAAATTTAGAGTAATATCGATATCAGTTAATTGATATAACTTTATATCAGTTGCAACCTAAATTACATACTTTTGAGTTTAAAAAACTAATAAGGTGATGACACCTCATTTAAAATTATGAATTCGGACGGGTAACTCCGTTCTCACAAATTCACTTGGTTGTGTAAAAGTAAAATTTAATGAGGTGTATCACCTCATTGGTTTGGTTTAAGTTGCAAGTGATATAAAGTTATATTAGTCAACTGATGCTCATTTCAGCCTTAAATTTATACCATTTAATTCTCATTTCAACCAAAGTACAAAAAGGGCTAGAGACAACTTCTTTTCATACACAAGGGTACTATAGGCATTTAACTATTTAGGATATGTCCCAAATCATGTGAGGAGAGAGAATGTACATTCGATTAAATACAACTAAAAAAATTAGTTTTATGAAAAACTCGTGATAATTATGAAGATGTTTATTTGTAATTTTCTATTAATTAAAATATTACTTCGACTCGTCTATTTTGATAAATTTAAAAATGTCCCGTCATTTTAGTTGAAAAGTCAATATCGAGTTAATTTTACTAATCAAGTCCCAATGCAACCAAAACTTAGGAACCAATGAAATGAGATCAAATAGGCTAACCAAGTTGGGTAATATTAGAGCAATGATTGCAAAAGACAAAGAGGGCAAGTAATATAAGAGCTTATCCAAAATGCTTTATGAGCCACAAAACCAAAAGCTTGTGATGCATTAATGTGTAGCACAAGCTCAAGCTTCACCTACTTTTAACCTTCAATTTTATTTCTATTGAAGCATGTTAGATTGGTCTCTATCAATAAATGAGCACAACACCTATGGACAACTCAAGTGGACACTCTTGCCTTTTTCATAATTATGATTACTTAGCTGTGTTTGTGCATTGTGATAGGATTGAGCGAGTTGTAGAGAGGTTAGGGATAGGATAGAGCCGGCAATTTGAACCTAAACTTATTATATCTGAAATCGCTTAGTGTTTTTGCTGATTTGGGTTAACCTAAATCGCCCTATAGTTTTTTAGTGCTATAGTGTGGAAGATGTGTGAATCAAGTTGAGATTACGCCGTTTCCAATGCAAACCTGACCTAAAATTTCGAATCTAATGATACTTCAAGACTACTTAAAGTATATGAATAATAATTACACATAAAGTTGGCAATTTGGACCTAAACCTGGCACCCAAAAATTCTACACGTGTTTTTGTGGGTTTGGGTTGCACATAATAGACACGGTCATAGGACAAGATGATTCAAAAGACTAATAACATGTATAGATAACAAATAACACATAGCTATTCACATTTTACCTCGAGTCATTATGGTTGTGTGGCAATTTGAGCCTGAACTCGTTGACACCCAAAATTCGACCCCACTTGTGCGGGTTTGGGTCACACATATGTCCCCAGTTACTTCTGGGCTGGGTCGGGTTTGTCGTGAAAGATGTGTGGATTGAATCAGGCAACCCAAACTGACGCAACGCATTTTCCACGGCAAACCCACAACCCATATAACACCGCAATCCAACCCAAATCCGACCTGTAATATGAGTCAACTCTAGTTATATGTATCACAACTCTTTCTCCTAATTACAAAAGACTGTTTTTATGACTCAAACCGACGCTTTTGCATCAAGACTCAAGTGAAAATATTCACTGCAGAAGAAAAGGCAAAAACAAATCTGGGTACCTACTTATGAAGCTCTTTAGAGCAATCTCATTGATTCTGACCCCTCCACCTCCACATTTCCACATGGTGGTGTCTCTTTCAATGTCTGCAGAGGCGTGGACTTGCCCAAAACATGAAACTCAACAAGTCCCAATCAGTCACACCACATATCATACACAAACCATCCACATATATGATATACACAAAGCAAGGCCATTCGGATTTTGGGTCAAGTTTGAGTCGGGTTTTTGGTTTAGGGTTGAAAAGGCTTAACCCGACTCCAACACATAAGGGGGCTTCACATACAAAACGTCTCACAATTTTCTAATGGCAAACCCAACCCAATCACGAAAAAATGCGGTCGGGTCCAAATGCCAGCTCTGGGTTGGTTTAAAGAATTCACGAAACAATTTCTTAGTACAAGGACTGACACAAGTTACCTGATAATTATTCAACATATTCATCAACCAGTCTCCGGGATTTCTATCATCCTTGTTTATAACAACTTTAAAATAACGAATCTTTGATTTCACAAAAAAAAACATCCGAAATTATTTTTGGACTCCCAGCCATACTACGCCATTCAAAATGAGCCCTATTCTTATCTATTACTCCACCATCTCCTCCTCCCAACTATGTACATACTATCATTTTCTTCTGAGATTATGTAAAGTACTATATAGATACGGATAAGAGCAGAGTACATACAGGTTGAGGCAAAACTTGACATTCGGATGCAGTTTGTAGTGCAGGATCAGAACGTCTAATCGGGCTTAGCTGTACAAAGGGAACCGAGTTGCTGAAGTCCCAATCATCACAAAGGGAACAGAGCTGCTGAAGACCCAATCAAGTCAACCTTGCCGATTTTCTCCTTCGCTTGTAGCTCTTGAGAAAGCCATTTACTTTTTCCGGCTGTGGAGAAGGAACAGAAAACAGGGTCAAGAGAAAGAGGTCGGCAGATTAAAAAGCAGATAACGGAACGAAGTAGATGGAATGGGATGTTCATTAATGGTTCTCAGATCTCAAGCAATTACCACAACAGGAAGATGAACTTGGGTAGGATTTCCAGTATCGTCTTTGGCTTCCTTGATACTGATAGAAATCACAACGATCAGTAACATAAGTACATAACCAGTATGTGCAGATCGAGATGATGTGGACAAAAAGAATGAGATAGTAAAATAATTTTCAGAGTCAAAGAGAGCATCAGAGAAGCATTCTATATTGCGATGCATGTTCACTACTAAGGGCGCATCAAGCAAGCACTACTCAAATATATAATTAACGGCAAAGCTTATTCATTAAGGAAACAACTCTAATTTGTCATCACTTTAACCTTTTCTTACGGTTTTGTTATATTATATATTTCTCTAACTTGTTCCTTTAAATATAAAAAAAGGAGACGAGACATACTCCTCAAGTCCTGGGTTCTCAGTTACACACTCCTCCATATGTTCTGCTTGGAATACTTCAGAGACAGCACTGGACCCGTCAAAGTCATTGGAATCGTAATTTCCGTTCACATGACCATGAATTTTTGGGTTCATCCCTGTTATAGTTGAAAAACAGGAGTTCATGCCAGTTAGTAAAATAATTGGAACAGTTACCTTTTTTTTTACAGTTAAACTAAAGCTAAAACAAATATACCTCCTGACAGGCTTGATTCTGGAGAAGGGTTATTTTTTAAAAGTTTCTGGCACAATACAGTATCTGGGAAATCCAGGAAAGTACAGTCCAGAAAATTTAATCTCTCAGACTTCCCCATCTCCGAAAACCCAAAAGAAGTAGTCCATGTGTGGAGAACACTTGGCACTGCAGGCAAAATCAGCCTCTCCACCCCTAATTCCGCGAGCCTCTGAAGAAAAGCAAGATTTAGGGAACATGCGTATGCAAAGACTAATTCTGAAATTCAAGTCACAAAAAATGAACAGTGACATATGCTAAGTTGTAGAAGATCTCATCACAAGCCAAAAAAACTATAGTAACAATTCCATCATAAAAAAATCTTTTTATTGTAGGGCCACAGCACAGGATCATGGTTATACCAGGACATACACTTATTTTTATTTATTTTTTAGTTAGACACATCAAGTAATGAAACAACATGCTCAGTCATAGCACACAGAGACGAACCTTTTCAAGCTCATTCATTAATATGCGGCACATTCCTTGTCTACGGTGCTGAATCGTAGTACCAACGAGAGGTACTTCTGCCACCTTTTCTCCAAATACCCTATAACAATAATACATTGGTTCAGGGTATTATATACAACAAAACGTTAAAGTAGAATAGCTCTTATGGCATGGCAAGATGAAAAACATAGGCATTCTTATAAAGCTTAATATCTTTTGACGAGGGATTCTATAAAACTTACCTCAAAGTTGCCACAGTAATTATTTCATCATTCCTCTCCAAAAGTACTGTATAGAACCCTCGGAAGTTCAACCGGTTTAGAACACACCTGCATTAATTGCTGTTATTAGCCAACAGGAGCAGATACTTGACATCCCGTAAATAAAGATTGAAGTGACAGTGATAAATTTAAATACAAAACATCTCAGTTTTAACAGCATTTATTATAATATAGTGACACGTGTGCAAGCTCAATCATAAGCAATAATTTACCATAGTAATAGCATTAACTCATTTAAACTCAAATGATCTGTCTATTGACAGCAGGAAAATCATTAAAACTAAAGTCAATGTCCACGAATAAAGCAGAGTCTGCCAAAAACTAGTAAAGGTCCTGCTCAATATGGTATGAACATACGAACAAACAAAAAATAAAAACTAAAATAAGCATGCAAAATCTAACATTTTTGTGACAGTATCAACCCAAAATCATTTTATTAGGTAAACAACAAGAATTGTTCATTTTTGTTTCCAAATAACTAGGGATCCGCATTGGTCCAAGACAAGAATGAAATATGCCTGGTCCTGAACTGGACCGGTTTGGAGAAGATTGCACCAAAAGGAAAAAATGAAAATAATTACAACTGAAGTGAGTCGGGGTGAATTGAGTGAGTAACCATGGAAAAGATTGTACCAAAAGTAGCATAGAATTTGTTAAATAACCTTAACTTCAAAAAATAATATGGTTCTGACCGGTTTCTGCACAGCCCTACGAATAAAAAAGCCAACCTTTTACATATTCCCTTGAACAACTACAGAAATGGTAATGAAAAATGAAAACCATGAAGACAGACTTGTGTAAATGATCAATGTGAAGTTGACTTATATAAGTTCTGTGAAAGATTAGAAGGCCTCACTCTCTATTGAAAAGAACATCTTCAACAAGATCTCTCTTGGTGTAGGGTTCTTTAACAGGCTCAAAGCAATCATGCATTACCCCAAGTGCAACACTGAGCCTGCAGTAAATTTGTGTTGAGGCTTCAACACAAGCATCAGGAGCGCCATCATCCAACTGCTTGGGCTTCAACAATGTCCACGTTAAATTCCCACCCACTGGAACTGATTTTTCTAAGAGCTCGTGAAGACCATTGAATATCTGCAAAAATGACGTGATCATAAATACCAACATGAATACGTGATTTATATATAACCTATATGAATTACTAAACATGAAGAAAAAAAGGTCATTTATTTCGAATACATAAATATCAAGAGAAAAAAATCAACATTCCATTGCTCTTCATGGACCCTACTGTTATCCATTTTTTACTAGACCTATGACTTCAAGAAATTTCAGCTTTCATCGAGTTCTTGTAAGTTGATAATGCAATTATCACCATGTAGTCAATTACGATCTTCACTGTCATATCCTAAACTGTTAATCTAGCAAATGGGGTCATAGGAGGTCATTATAAAGATGCAAATAGAATTCACTATATAGCAACAATTGTTCCTAGTGAAGTACATGATAAGCATATAGAAAAGAAAGGCACATAAGAGCAAAATCCATGTGTGTGTGTGTGGGTGGGGGGGCGATTACTGATTACCATTTACTAGCTAATGTAAACTTCAAACTAAATAAGTAAATAAAAGATGGTGAGTCTGAAGTACCTTTCCACACTTGTCACTGCAAAACCAATTATCTTTAGCATTTCTTTCTGAGTTGACTGTATTTTGTGTCGAGCATCCAGGGTGATCTATAAAATTTCACCAACAGTAAATTTAATACATTCCAAATGTGAGTAAGATGCATATCTACAAAAATAGAAGGCTAACCTACATTTTTGCTCGCATTGATAACAAGTGGCAAGATCGTCATCCCGATGCACAGTATCCACTTTGGATGTGTGCTGACGACATATCCCACAACAGCATGATGGGCAGAACCAATCGCCATCTGGAACATCCTGTACAAGAAAGAAAAAAGGAATTAGGTTAGGGTTAAGAAGAAAAACTGAAAAGTTAGAGAGTAAATCCAAAAAAAAAAAAATATTATCTACCTTCAAACCTAGGCAATTCGTATGGAATGAAGACGGGCAATTATCACACAAGACTAAATCCCCACCATAGTGGCAAACAGTGCATATATCATCATTTTCTCCCTGATGACGAGTGCCCTTCGCCCTACCATGCCTCACTCTTGTGAGGCTTAAGGTGTCTATCACTTGTTTTTGGCAGTCTAGCAGAGACCTTCCATCTTTTAGAAATATATTGGCAGATGCACAGTGATAAGTGCTGCCATTACCCGCATGAATTTCAAAGTTGCTAGGAGTAAACACCTCCTGACAGCATCTACATTTGATCCCATTACGAGTTATCCGACCTTCTGCCAATTGAAGGAAGTCCTTTCTGCTACGGTAGTAAACTTTTGCCCTTGGCAACACAACACTGTTGTCTATCAACCACGATAGTATAGTTCGAGGAATGTGATGCAAGGAACTCGGATGCAGTACCTGCCGTACTCTTTTTCTTGACCTTTCCACATGAACTGGGTGATTACCATCTGGGTCATCTCCTACTTCGACTGAAGCTCCAGAAACCTTCCTTGTTCTCAACTCTCGGAGGCTGGGGAGCTGAACCTCTGGCCGCAAGTCATCTTGTGATTGACAAGTAGAACCTATAATACCTACTTCATCCAACCAGCTTCCACAAGCTTGTCGCAGAGAGTAAGCGCACTTACCACTTGGTGAGTAGTAGTTCATGGTATGCAGCCACCTACCTGTTACTCTCCTTTTGACAGGGCGAAAAGACCACCCCATTGCTAAGAGGTGATTCTTCACCTTTTGCTTCATTTCCTTACTGCCTCTATGGGATGCATAAGCATGATAATAGTCCTCAACAGCTTCAGGGCAATAATCAGGGTCCTCCGTCTCTTGAAACTGTTCATAGAGAGGAAAAGATAATTGATTGTCAGGTGAAGCCATCAAACTTTTTGAATCATCTTCAAGGCAATAAGTGGGGTCCTCAGCCTCTAGAAACTGTTCAGCTAATGGAGATGATAACTGATTATCAATTGAAGCAATCAAACTTCTCGGATCATCTTGAGTGATTGAAGAAGGAACTTCACACTCCAAGGGCGAGTTGTTCACTGCCAGGCAAGCCTTTACCAATGAATAGTAAAACTCCCTGCCAGGCGAAGTGTAACGAAATCTAGTCATGCTCTTACGTGTGGTGGACTTATCCCTCATATGCTCAATTTTCCAGCCAAGATATAATAGATGCATCCTAGCATCTGTTTTATTTGCATTCAAATTCTTTTTCTTCCCAGTAAAACTTGCACATTCTGAAACAGCCTCCGGGCACGCCTTTGCTCCGGGAACTAGATCAGGTGTAACAGGATACCACTTTCCCAACACCATATCGGCATTACGGCTGATCACAGGAGCTACGGGAGCATGACGACCGAGGCCTGCTTCAGAATTAGTGTTAACATCATTAGCAAAAGCACCTTTAGCTGTCTCCAATATGGGCTCCATAACAAATCCTGAAACAGCCTCCAGGCATGACTTAGCTCCAGGTACTACGTCAATTTTGACAGGATACCAATTTCCCGGTTCCATCTTGGCATTACTGCTGATGACAGGATCTACGGGAGCATGACAACCCACGTCTGCTTCAGAATTAGTGTTAACATGAATAGCAAGAGCACCTTTAGTTGTCTCCGATATGGGCTCTATAATAAATCTGAAAAGGATAGCAAGGTGTTCATCAATAACTTCGGTTATTAGCTCCTTCCAGATATCTTTATCTGTACAAGTCCACTCCCCGATCTTCTGAAACCCCTCCTTCGACCTAACATCATACCATATTTGCTTCACTGAGACCGGGAGAGATCCCGAGAGCTCATTCTCCTCAATCAACTGGAGAAACACCCACGTCCCCCGGCGCTGCCAAGTCTTTGTTGCCTGATCCCAATCCTGAGTAATCCGCATTGCATTAATTCCAACATTCATTTCATCGCCCAAATCGGGAAAGAAAATCCCTCTCTTCTTTGAACCATTCGCGTGATCAAAAACCACACCTTCCCACCAAATATCGTTATGCCAAACATCCACACACAAACCATAAGACAAAGTCCCCTTCCCAAACTCAAGCCGAGGCGGTACAAACCTTATAAGCCTGCTAGGATTACAATCACTACTACCATCATCAAAGTCTGAAACTTCAAATTTCTCAGTGAGTTTCCGAGTCCTACCCCTACCAACCTTCTCTAAAAAATGATTATACCGAACATGAAGCACTCCTTGTTTACATGCAAGGACTTTTCCAGGGTGCCAAGAACCCTGAAAACCATCATCCTCACTCTTAACCTGCAAGATTTTAATTGAATTATGATCCAATTCACTATGACAATAGTGAATCACAACATAAACACCCACATTGCAAGTTTGAATTTTGTTACCCTATAGGGAACAACCCTAGCATGAATGCCAAACAGAACACAAAACATGCATATATGGTTAACAACAATAATAAAATCAACAAAACAGCACAATGTAGCTAATCTAAATGCAATACAAATATTTTTCTAAAAGCAAAACAAATGCAATAAACAATATTTCACATTTATTACTCGCAATTGAACTAAAATCCAACTCACTTATCCACACAAATACAAATTCACAACATAAACACGCATTGTCAGTTTGAATTTTGATACCCTATTGAGAACAAGCTTTGCATGAATGCCAAACAGAACACAAAACATCCATAAATTGTTAGCAACAACAACTATAACAATTATAACAGAAGCAACAAACCCAAAATTAATCAGAAACAGATACAAAATACCAAAACCCCAAAAAATAAGAGATAACAAAAAACCTACACAAAAACAACAAGAAATCGAATCAATACGAACAGAATCAAACCGCCATTGTTACCTCAACTCGATCACGAACACGAAATCTCGATTTGCTCTCTGATCGCTTGCGCTTTCTCTTCCCACCGCTGCGAGGGCCTTCGAGTTCAACCTCCATTGAAGAGAGACTCAGAGTCCACTATCGCTTACTCGTTCAACGCTTTTTCCACAGTTTTCCAGACGATTTTCCCGAGAAACAAACACTCCTCTACCGATCAAAGTCTCATTCTCTCTCTCTCTCTCTCTACGCCTCTCTCTGCTCTGTGGTCAGGTCTCGTTTCGAGTTCAAGTAGTGATCACAGTATATTTATATGTGAAACAAATAATAATAAAATAAATATATTTGTTAAATCTTTTTGTAACCTTGAGGCTTATATTGTTCAAAAATATAAGTTTCAACCCTTAATTTTTTGCTTTTTAATGTTTATGGCTTTTGTCTAGAGATGACATATCGAGTTCTAGGTCGGATTTTTCGGGTTTTGCATACATAATGCATAGGTTCACGTGGATTTGAAGATATGACATGTAAACTCTCATCAGACATCTGACGTAAGTACGAC
>JAYMTI010000292.1:0-10526 GCA_036897505.1 Pelargonium transvaalense | reverse complement strand
GGTTTCTTATACACGTAGACGTAGGTACTATCTAGAGTTCAAATTACATTCATACAATGTTGCACAATGGTTTGTGAGAACAGAACATACCTTGACTTCTGATGTTGAATCAACCAGTTGTTGATGTTCTTCTTTTACTTTGTTGTAACGTTCAATCGCTGATTTCATACTGACAATTTAAAAAATAAAACCATCATTATCAGACTTTTTGATTTCCATATATATATATTTAGCTACTAAAATCAAATGCTATTTAATTTCCATTTCTTAGGATGGCCCTAACCTAAACTAAAGTTTCCAACTGAAAGGGTGAGAGTTTTGTGAGTCAAATGCTGCAAACATTGTTTCATTGGAGAGAACTCTACAAAAGCTTTAAAGTTGTCCTGACTTTACAATAGGAACTGTTGTTAGGAACACAACCAGCTATTTTACTTTGGGGCTAATCCGAATCTGATCTGAAAATGAGTTTGGGATTTTAAGTGTTAGCATTGTGGAATCTACTTGTCCGATCTGTTCCGACCTAAAAATTGGTATGTCCGCTGGTTCAGATCCAAACTCTACCACAGTCCATAAAAAAAATAAAACAAAGAAATTGGCAGAAGTTTCTGGAGTAGGCAAGAAGAAATAAATAGAAGGATCATAGAATGATTTGTTTTCTTGATGGATGTCGAACTTAAATTCTTGGTGTTTAATCTACATTGCTGTTAAAGACTAAAATGTACTATATCCTTGTAACAAATCCTATGAAATTTGTCTGTAACAGAAGTTACTCTGCTGATACCTAATTCATTATAAATGAGAGTAGGAAAGTTAGGAAGCAGTTAATGTGACATCATGCATTAAAGTTTATTCTTAGCGTATCTTGAATATTAATCTGGCACAATTTAACTTCTATTAGCATTACCAATATGTGTTTTTCTACTTGTGATCCTAACTTAAGCTTGTGCCATCTCAGTGTCATCTTCTGTGAAGCCGTTGCCATTTATGGGGTTATTGTAGCAATCATCCTACAAACGAAGTTAGAAAGTGTTCCTGCATCCCAGATATATGCAGCTGAATCTCTTAGAGCGGGATATGCAATATTTGCTTCTGGAATTATTGTGGGCTTTGCAAACCTCGTGTGCGGGTTAGTCACTTAATCCATTATTGATCGGTTTTTCTAGTAGATTCAACTTCCCACGTTTTCCGTTAGTGAACATGGGAACACTAAATTGTTCAATTGATTTGATTTAACTGTTGTGGAAGTGGCATGCTTCTCTGGTGAATTAGTGATGGGTCCTAAAATAGCTGAACAACTAATTTGTACTAATTAGAAAACACTACACTATGAACATTATCAACTTCTTGTCCTCCACCCATATGGCTTCTAATTTTTTGTTATTCACAATAGGTTGTGTGTTGGAATAATTGGAAGCAGCTGCGCACTTTCGGATGCCCAAAAATCTTCACTTTTTGTGAAGATTCTTGTGATTGAGATATTTGGTAGTGCATTAGGGTTATTTGGAGTAATTGTTGGAATTATCATGTCGGCCCAAGCAACATGGCCTGGTAAAGCAGTGTGATTCACCATAATCAGGATTTGTTAATTATTGGTCACATAAAATGAACTTTGTATTCTATTCTATTCTATTCTAATCCTTAATTTGTAGTTTCCATGATGTATGGAAATGTAATAATCTTGCATTGAAATGCAGGCATTGTAACTACATGCCAATTGAGATCCAGAGTAGGTCAGTGGTGGATCTTGCATAATATTACTATTGCTTTGCTGGAGTGTTACTGTTTTGATATTCTTCAATTCTTCTCACCCAAAAATCCTAAATATTGGGAGCTTATTGCTATTTTTTTACCCTCATCTTTTGTCTGCGTCAATCCACTGATATTCTGATTCTATTAACTTATTTTGCAAAATGTCTACTTGCACTCCTTTTTATTCTTTTCTTCTCTCTTGTGTTCTCTTTCAAGTTCAAGTTTTGATATGAAAAGAACACGGGGAGATGTTCTTTCAATGGTTTAAAGACCTGATCTGATCTGTTCTTTTTTTGCTTACTAAAAAAAAACCTGAACGGTTATTTTATATTGAAAAATATGAAATCCCAAACACAAAAGTCCTAAAGATGCAGGAGCTTGGTAAAACTAGTAAAATTTTCATCTCAGAACATCAATGCCACTCCGCCTCCATAATTTAAGAAAGAAATGTACACGTCTCTCTTACTGTTGTGCAGCTAGCACCAAATCAAAATTTATTTTCTCTAAAGTAACATCCATCCATATATCTGTTAATAAATAAAAAGAAACTTCCATCTTAGGTAAAAGTGCATTGAACAAGGAGAACCAAAGCAATTGATACAAGACAGTAACAGACAGATTTATTCAATTAAGCAAAGGAATGAATAATCACAAATACAAATGCTTCATTTGTGTTGTTCTGGATGAGGGTGAGTTGTTGGAGTTGGAGATTGAAAGGCATGAGCCACCGCAGCTACTGCATTAGCCACCACACCACATGTATTGCCCGATTCATCACCTTTTGTCACATGAACGATCTCTACCTTTTCCTTAGTTGGCTTATCTTGTCCTGCAAATTTTCAATAATCAATTGTCTCAACCTTGTTCTCTATTTCACCTTGCTCCTTTATCTCTTCAATTCCCTAGCAAGCTAGCTAAGATTGCAAAAATAAAAAGTATATCATAAAAATTAATGATTTGTGTCTGTTGAGTACATACTTTTGAAGTGCTCATGTTGAAGAAGGCAACATATATAGTAATTTGGTTGAAGGTTGAAAGTAGGAAAGAGGAGTTGCAATTGAATGGGAGCTTCAGGGTGTGAAAGGAGATGATAACAGAGGAAGACGAGAGATGATGGTGGGTTAGAGTTGTGGTAGGGGTAGTTTAGGAATTTCATAGGCTGAGGTGGAGGGTGAGGTGAACGGTATGGTGGCGGGGTATTGAAGGTAACCTGAACCAAGTCACAAAAAACGTCAAGTCCAGTGAGAATTTTAACTAAAAACAAGGTTAGGCTAAAACTCCAAACCAAAACAAGTTCAAGAGGGTAAAAATAATTAACCCTATATTTATTAAACAAAATTAACCTTAGAGAATAAATAATATAAATCATGTTTTTTTTGTTTACATCAAATTAAACTAATGACACATTATTTTTAAGAATGAAGCTCTCGTTTAGGGACGACCTCTAGGGTTTGATCTCTCCTACTTATCTATGACAGCTAGCGGCGGGTTGGGAGTTTTTGGCCTTATATTTTCCAGTGAGGAGACTGAAAGGCAAGCCACGGGGTAGACGGTTATAGGGTTTGTATTCTTTTTTCATCCAAAACAACGGAATTTAAGGATATAAGGTCGGATTTCCTAGCCACTCTGGGTTAGGGTTCTGAGAAGAAGTAAAGTGATCGGGAGGGATAGGTGTGGAGAAGCAAAATCCTGGGTGGCTGCGAGGATTGATTGGAGATCTGCTCTGGCTCTTGCACCGAGGAAGGTGTTTCATGGCGTCGGCCATGGATGGTGCAGGGTTTCCGCCATCTCAGGTTCGGGCCAAGCTCGAATGGTGTCCATGGGGGTATCTGTTCCCAATAACTTTTGGTCCAATTATGTCGTCGCTGAGGACGAAGGGCCGCTGGCCAGTCAGGGGAAGCAAGGGCCGGGTCCGGCAATACTTCCTGACTTAGGGCTGTCGTATTCAGGTTGGTACGCAGCAGTCCCGGGGGACCGCGGGTTGCCTAAAAGGTGTCAACCTATCATAGGCTCTGTACTTGTGCCAGTTATTAGAGACGTTCCTAACTACAAACATCTCATCAAAGGATGTGCGCTCGCGGGACACCGGTACGTGCATGATTACCTTACTATCGTGATCTCTAATCCATAGAAGAGGCTGAGGAACTTCAGATTTCCGACAACACGTTTAGGCCTAGTTTTAGTAGGTTCTATTGTAGAACCTGATCTATTCGTTGTTTTTTTTGCATCATCTAAATATAATCTTCCCCTTTTTTTTTTTTTTTGAAGGATAATGTAATCTTCAACTTTAATATATAAAAGTGATTATTTTCATAAAAATAAAAATAAAAATTGGTAAAGTTAAGAGAAAAAAAAAGTAAATAGTAAGAATTATAAAAAAATATTCTCGTAATTCTAAAAAGTTGACATGTGTCATGCATGTTAGCCCTTTATATAGATTCTCAGATTGAAAAGCTAGCTAGAATATGTTTATTTGATGAAAAGCCGAGTATATCACTTTCCATTTTGACTTGTATATATATCCTACAGGATCTATATTATATGATAATGTTCATAATATTATAGTATTATATATCTTATGCATTACCAGACCATACCAGGTTCTAAAGGAAAAAAGGACTCAAACATAGGATTTTACTTAAATTCTCCGTCTTTTATCTTCTTCATCTTGCATCAAGATGATGCTAAAAAGCGGATTCTATATGCTCCCTGTCACCAACATTTAGCTTCTTTCTATATCGATCCTCACAGACCGCAAATAATTGATGACAATGAATATATGTTGTGATTTCAATTAGTTTTATTTCAAAGAAGTAACTCTCATAAAATTTTGAGGTGTTATTATATATATATTGTATTTTCACTACTTAAAGGCCATCAATTTTGTTAAAAAGAATTTTGCTTTCACTGTTACATTTAGTTTATTAACTTTATATTTTTCTGATGTGGGATTACTTAGCGTTGGGATAGGTGAATTATTATATATCCATCCCTTCCTAGAACCGGGCATTCCAATTTTTCATCATTTGACTTGAGCAAGAATCAAAGGAAATGAAGGGTATCCATGTACAAAGAAATTCAATTGCTATCCACACACATATTGATTATATGAATGGTTCAATATAAGAAAATACGGAACAAAGTCTTTTTCCAAAGCCACAATTCTACTTTGCAAGGAATTCTTACATCCTCAATATATTTGACCCTTGTTCTTGTAGTATGAGATTTTGTTAGTTTGGTACTAGATTATGACAAGAAGGCCCAAGTGAGAAATATGAGTACACGACTAATTATTGTTGATTGCATACCATTTTAAATTCTTGTGATTTCCAGAGTTAAAATGTGTATTTTCTTATTCCTTAACATCTAGATGCTCTGAAGTAAAGGGTTTTGTTTTGGATTGTTTGTGCAAGCCCGTTCTTTTTTTTCCCTGTATTGAGGGTTGAAACTTGAAACAGGATATCATCCCCACAAAATGTCCCGAATTGGAAAGACCTGAAAGTTGGAGAAAAGAAGATAAACTGCTTTTTTGACAACACTACTGTCTCTATAAGGGATGACAAATTAAAGGAGACAAGCTCCAGCTGAATTCTGCTAAAACTCAATGTCTCATGTGAGATTTTTTATTTTTTATTACTCACCTAACGCATATATTATGCTTAATTTATATGATCAGCATTGAACATAATACGAGAACGTATAGACCAGGCCTAAAAGTAGAAACAAGTTTGACTATGATTTTTTTTTACTGCTAGTTGAGGTGCCAATCAAAACATAACCCAACATGTAAAACCCGTTATTTATATAACAAAATGAACCAAATGCAAATGCAAAATTTATTGGATTGAACTTTACACTGCCAAGGTATATCAGATTTAGTGCATTCAGCATTCCATATATTTCAGATCTCTACAAAGTACAAATCATTACATGCATGGATTATGTTTTCAGTCACAGACACCTTAATGTAACTTGCACAAACAGAACTGTTGTACTTTGGTAAATTTTAGCACTAAAACTATGATAAAACACCAGAAATGTCCTTGCCCAGAGTTCCTTTAACAATGTACATATTAGTTTGAAGTTGGCTTCTTGCCATTCTCATTGTCTATTCACCAGCCTTTCCCTCCAAACAAACATTTGTTCATGGCAACAATACCTTCACCAAACAGCAGTTATTCAGCACTAGTCTGTACAGAAGAAGCAATGGTACTTGGACATTGTTGCCCCATGTGCACCGCACATGTTCATTCAGTGTAAAGCTATGATTTGTTCTTGCTTAACAGCGTGGGGGTGACGGAGACAATACCGATCAGGAAGAGTGTGGCCATTGAATGGAAGTCATAAAGGTCTCCAACTGATTGTAACTCTCCTAGAGCAATTCCAGCCTGCACAAAACCAAGGGAATTGGTTATATTTTTCCAGCAAATTGCCATCCATAATCTTCATTAAGCGCCATTATAATTTATTATGACAAGAAAATACAATACATTGCGCACCAGGGTTATATCCCTGGTCACATAATCCCTTAAGATGTCATTAGCCCAAATAAGTAATCTATATTTATGAACATCGTAAACAGGGGGTGATCAGTAGCCAATGATTGTTTTGTTATTATTGAAACCGACATATCACGAAGCCAATCTTTCTACTTTTAGAATGTCATAAATGCAACCAAAAGCAATCTTCTTAGCAGAGACACCAGTCTGGCTGCTCGTACTCCAGAAAACTTTTGATTGCAACAATATCATATGCTATATTTATATATTGTATGATATAAATATAGTTCAGTGCAGAGAATGTAATATGATCTTAAGAATCACATAGAGCAATTGGTTTCCGATGACACCTCCTTGAGGGCCTGGGCCATTCGGCAATTCCTTCAATGTAGATAGATGTTTGTGACACATAATCCATGCCTAACAATTTATCTTACTAGTTATGAAGACATTTTAATGGTACAAGGCAACTTATCACCAAGAAAAATATGTCTTTTTTATGCAAGATGTTGACACGTGTGTTCCACGGACGAGCACAAGCTTGATATTGGGGACTCACTTATCATCTCACGAGTCTATTATAAGTTGTGAATAATTTATAAGATATCTTAGCACAACGACAACATATCTCTACTTCACTCACACTGACGATTGTAGCATCTGATGTATATGCTGCCGAAGATGTCATTCCCCTCGCCTCCCTAAGTCATTCTATTCACTTTTTTGTTCATTCTTTGCAGTTGAGAGTACTTTTTCTTTTTCACTCTACAAATAACTTTGAAGATCTCAAAAACATTATGCGTTATTTGTTAAAGATCATCAAAGAGTGCAAACTTTGAAAAAATTTAGAAAGATTTCTGGTAAGCTCTAATACTTATTGAATTTCATAGGTCTCTTGGGTAAAGGATAACTCGTAGGAGAGAGTCTTGTAGGGGGGCACAAAGGAATACTAGAAAGAGCTCGTTGAAGAAATATTAAGGAGAGTAAAAAATAAGGACCCGATAAGACTCGTTGGGATAAACTTGAGAAGGGTTATTGAGGAGAACTCGATTGAGGATGGCACTTGGCCTTTTGGATATAATAGGAGGAGTTTGTTAGAGAGGGGCACAACTATGTCACTAGAGATGAACTAGATCGGATCGTGAGGGCGAGGAGACAAAAGGTCATCGAGAGGAAATCTGAAATGGCTCATGGTCGGGGGCGATGTGGAGATGGGTCATCAAAATACCCAAGGTCCAATGAGTCTCTCAAGGGTAATATGACAGAGACTCGACTTGAATCGACTTGTGAGGGCGAAATGACAAAGAGTCATTAAAGAAAACTCAAAGCAAATTGTGGGGGCGATGTGATGGATGGTCATCAAAAGGGATACATGAAGCGACTTACGAGAAGAAGTGATAAAGAATCATCAAGAAGATATCCAATAAGACTCGTGGGGGAGAGGTGCCAAGGAGTCATCAAAAAAGATACAGAGCAACTCGTATGCGCGATATGATGAATGTTTGGTGTGTGGAGAGACAATAAGCCTCGTGGGGGCGAGATCACGAAAGGTCATCAAAAGAGACATGAGTGAATTGGTTAGGGGAGGTGACGAATGGTCACAAAAAAGTTGGCAAAAAGATGATTTTCTTTGAATATTTATAAGTATTATTGTCAAAGGGTTGCTCATATGGGACCCAGAGAGGCCTCGTAGAAGGAAATCTTGGTGAAATGTGAATGATTTCATGCATTTTTCAACACTCAACCATTTTTTTGTGATCTTAAATGAGTCTTTTGGACATGAAGCAACAAAAGATAGTTTAAAGGACCCAATGGGAGCTCGTTAGGGAAAACTTTCAAGGTTGATACAATGTAGGGAACAAGACTCCTTTCAATGGTTCTAGAGGAGATAAAAGTCTATTGAGATTTTTTTTTACAGTCAAAGTTTTTGTGGGGAAAGTTGATTTGTCTCTTTAGGACTTGACGATCGACCTCCATCCACAAAGTTTATTCATGCCTTTGAGGGCATGAAGATCGACCTCAGTTAGAAAATTCAATCAATGTCTTTGAGGACATACGAAAATAGTTAACGGAAACTAATTGGGAATAGTTATTTTTCACTAAAAATAAAGTTCAATCATTGATCTGTTAGTTTGAAAAGTTAAGTTATTACTTTGTTAGTTAGGTATAAGTTCAACTACTTATTTACTAATTGGAGAATAAAAAACATAAATAGCGATTTTTTTGGTTTAAGCTAAACTAAACCAATAAAATCATGACACCAATTTATAAATTTACTCATACACGTCCACAATAAATTTATTGGAGCGAAACGACCCATTGGATCCAAAGTATTAATGAGTTGTCACAACCCCACTATTGTTTAGATTAAGCAAAGTAACTGTTGAATTTAATTCTCTGCTCTATGGTAATAGATTCTTTAGGAAAGAAGTTAGACATGAATTTGTAATAACATACTATAATAAGATATTATGCTACCCCAAAAATCATAAGTCGAGTGTCATGTTAATTCATCCTAAAAGATCAATCTTGTCAACAATAACAAATTCTCCATATGCTCCAAGGAGTAACGAGCTCGCGACACATTTTTCCAAACCACGTCGATCCGTTTATGTTGAGGCTATTCAAAGGTGCTTAATTTGTTGCACCAAAACTTTGGTCACCGAAAGAGTTCAACCTCCAATCAGATCACAAAATAGTACGTCGAACACGGTTATATCACACCATCATTATGATAATCAAATAAGCTTAGTCATTGTTCACATGTCTTGGCTGGAACTTTCATATCGTGGTATCAGTCACGGTTCTTGATCATCAAAAAAACATCGTCCCCGTTCTCATGTTGTGGCACGTCTTTGCTGACCACAATCGTTGATGATCAAAGAAGCCTTGTTTTCATTCTCATATCGTGACATCACATTGCTGAACATGATTCTCAGTCATCAAAGAAATTTCATCCTCGCTTTTGTGTTGCGACCTCAAAAATGCATGTGTTATTATAGTGATCATGATTCTCGGACATCGAAGAAAGCTCGTCACCACTCCCATGTCAAGACCTTGAACTCTCATGCCGCAAAATCGCCTTGGTGATCATGATTCTCGTTTGTCAAATGAAACTCATCCTCATTCCCATGTCGCGACCTTTTACCACCATGTCACAACATTGACTTCTTGAGTGAATCTAATACGCACACTCCTTGCGTACCAGTCTTTCATATCGTCCTTTTCCTAAGATCTTGTCGTATAGAGGAACAAGACCCTCACAAAGACTCGAGGGACCAAAAAGAGTGATGTTCACCCATTCTTCATATACATTCACCACGAGGATAACCATCACCCCATTTTCGTATACAAAAACTACAAATGAACTCCAAGTTACAAGGAGAGCTTTTCATCTCCTCAAATGCTTAGTCACCACTGAAGTCTCGCTTCACCAAGTCACCTCAAAGACTCCCCACTTCACCGAGCTAGACACTTCAAAGTCTCCCTGCCTTACCAGGACACCACTGAGACATCTCGTTCTACTTGGGCACTAAGATATTATCAAAAGAAGTAAAGACTCGTAGAATTTTGACCATCCCTACAATGCTCGAAGAGCATGCGGGAGATCCTAAGTGAACCTCAAAACAAACCACACTTTATCAACAACCAACCACACAACGACACACGGCGGAGATAATTGTGAGTAGAAATATTTTTCTCATTTCTAAGAGAAATGATCCACAATGTGAGCCAATAATGCTCTCAACTACTTTTTCTCTTTAGAATATCACTCTAGAATTCTTAGCATATTTTGTGCTTTCCGGTTGAGATTCTTACTCTCAGGCCAGATGCGATGTCCTATAAACACATTTGAGATTCCTTCTTAACTGCGTGCTGCTTCGCGCAGACTACATACTCTTTGGTCTTTTTCAACATATAAGAAATGGTGTTTATATATTGAACTTAGAACATTTCTAAAAATTCTCTAACAAGTTAATAAGACGGCAACACATTCTAGTGTGCTCAATTGAACCGAGTAAAAAAAAAGCACATCATATCATTTAGTATATCTCGAGTTTATTAATGCACATGTCTATAACAATACAAGAGATTACAAATAATTAGTAAGTTAAGCGGTTGATTTCAGTTTATGATTGAGTTCTCATTATTATAAACCTCTATTAATATTGGTAGCCATTCCTTAGGCCTACCCAACGGATTCGTCAGACTTGAGAGGTTAAGGGCCTGCGAGTCAGCGGTTCATTTGACAAAAAGAAAAAGGCATACATACGCCCA
>JAYMTI010000291.1:0-10533 GCA_036897505.1 Pelargonium transvaalense | reverse complement strand
CGGGCTTGAGGCCAAATCCAATAGTATAGCATGCTAGATAGTTGGAGGTGCTTCCAAAGGTGGGCCACTCACCTTGAGACAATGAGCCTTATCACACAAGTTCTTGTCTTAATGACATAATGTGCTTGGAAACCATAGGCACTACTTGTGCCAAATTGGTGGCAAAGGACAAGTTTCAACTTTCAACACTTATTTGTGAAAGATGAAAAAAAGTTGAGGATAAGGTAATTTATTCAGGATATCACTAACCAATAAGAGATAAAACACAATATTTGATAATAATAACAATTTCTTTTAAACAACTTTTTATATTATGGTTTATACATTTTAATTCAACCTTAAGAAAACAGAGAAAAAAAATATGCGTAAGTTGATTTAGATGACACCATAACTAGAATGATTTATATGAAACAAAAAAGATTACATCAATATAAATACCAAAATCGGAGACTGATTTTGAAAAAGGGGAATATTAAAGGGGATCATTTTAAAACAACCACTTAGCATTAATGTGAATAGAACCCTTCCACATGCTTGGAAATCCAAAACTTAACCCTAATCTCCCCAGACATGCTAACTTTATTTTTCCAATATGTGCATTCAATCTTCATTAAGATGTGAAAGATGGGGGAAAACTACAAATAACACCTTATTTTGGTGTTCTATAACACAATATTTCTTTATGTATGGCTACTATCTACACAATCTTTTACTTCTATTCTTATCACTCATTATGTTAACTCTAAATAGAAAATGATAAAATCATATCCCAATAAATGATGACATGGTACTCTTACACCGGAAATTCCAACGTACACGCAATAGTTTTTACTATTTGGTGATCTTTCATTTTGCATACCCAGCTCTAGCATGAACAAAGACCCAAGAAGATTGGTCGGGGATTTAAGACTTAGCCTTTTACCACAATGTTTGGACTAGAAGACAAGTATAATCGATGGTTGTTTGATCCTAGGTCAAAAGGCCCATCACACATCAATATACCCCTTTCCCAAGGCATCATTAAAGTGACATCTTGTTACCCTCATGTTTACTAAATACTAGTAAAACTTTGAAACTCTCGTGTGTCCATTACATAAAGATGTTTTACAATGCTTCCTACTATACCATGCAACTATCTTGAAACTACTACTCCAAAAGTTCATCCCATTTTCGCAACATTTAAATAAGTAACTTATAAATCCCTACCCATGAGACACAATAGCGATTCTTATCCCATCTGAACAAAAATGTCTATTGCAATGTTCTTCATGCTTTAAATAAGGCCAGTACATAGAGATAAATATTCTGTTTAGAAGACGGAAAAGAAATAAAATACTACCTTAGCTTATGGCTCCCTACCATATTTGACATACTTCATGCTTTAATTTAATGTCAATGCATTGAAATGGAATATTGTATGAGGAAGATGAAATATGCTTAGATATAAAACGAATAATACATGTAAACCAAATAGAAAAGGGATGAAAATAAGTGAATTGATGATAAGGTAATGAACAGAGAAAGAACAGCACACCCACAATAGAAACAACAGTTTACCTCCACTGCATCTATAATACAGAACATATTAGTACTGACTTGAAAGCTCTGAATGCAGAGTTCACAGACAGAGAGCTGGTAGTAACTATCAAATTGGATCAAATCAACACTCCAGAAGCTATATCCATACTGTCTGTAGAAAATAGAGGAAGTGTAGAAATCCTATTTATCAGCAACAAAAACTAGCTGTTTAATTTTTGGATAATTATTATATCATAACTAGCTATAAACTACAGCAAGTGACTACTAAGTCTTGAAATATACTCACATACACATATTCCCTCGTACGTATGCTTCCTGCATCAGCTAATTTATGAGTTCCTAAAACGTGTAGTTTTAACTAGTATAGCATATCCCTAATCAATTCTATTGCTGCTTTTACATTATAATGGATTTCTCATATTGATTTTGAAGATGATTCATCAAGTACTCCTCTATATAGATATGTACGTCATAATTATTAGAGAAAGAACGGTTGCATATACCACTTTGATTCTATCCCTAAGCAAGGAATATACTAATTACTGAATCACCCGTTGTATTCACTAGTTCTGGCAAAGGGAAGCAGCAATGTTGAGGCAGCAATTACAGAACTTGCAAGAAAATCATAGGTACTATATTTCAATTTTTAGCATTTCTACGTAAGATTCTATTCTCAACCGATCAAGACTATGAGACACTTGAGAGAGTCCACAACATAAAAATGCTGTTTAATTTTCAGTTTTTTTTCCTTTCCCTTCTTGATGTGTTCGACAACTTCACTGACACCTAGTGGACCATCCAATGGCTGAAATGACACTTCCATAGTTGCATTATTCCAAGAAAACCCACCATTTGATTGAGAAAGAACTGAGGACATATTAATTCCTCTAAATCACACAGCATTGATCTTTGGGTGTGTGGCTAAATGCATACACTCGGGCATGCCGTACACTCCCAAGCATAATTTTACAAACATAATAAATTAGAAACATGCTTACTTTTTTTCTTGGTACTAAAGCATACTTATATCACATAGTAACACAAACACGTCACATAAAAAAATTAGAATATATTTGTCTGATGTGTTGATAGAAAATAAAAGAGATTCAAAAACCTCTTGACATGCAACATTATCAATAGCAATGAAGAAAACAAGAAAACTTGATATGCTTGTACACGATAATCTACAGTCACAAATAGAAGCTATGAAAAGGAGGATAATAATTTCTGCCGAAGTTAAGTTCAATGATTTCAACAGCTCAAAACACACACCAATATTTCTGAAAGGTCCAAGATACAAAGCTTTTATGTCAAAAACACAACACTTTAACCTGACAAAAACAGGCAAATGATGGGTGAAGAGCTGTCTGGATTGGGTGTCAATGATCTACAGAATTTGGAGAACCAATTGGAAATGAGTCTTCGAGGTGTCCGTATGAAAAAGGTTAGATATTTTACCCCTTTTGAAATGTTTATTCAAAAGTCAAATATCTTTCCAGCTTCCATGGCATTCAACAAAATATTTTACTTTTGTAGGATCAAATCTTAATGGGTGAAATTCAAGAACTAAATCGAAAGGTTAACCTTGGGAACAGTGCCCACCGATTTTCCCAGTAATTCTGAAAAATAATTTCAATTGCTAAAATTCATTTTCTCATTTTGCAGGGGAACCTCATTCACCAAGAAAATGTGGAGCTTTACAAGAAGGTAAACCAAATTCGTCAAGAAAACATGCAATTATATAGGAAGGTACTGGCTTGGAAAAATAACACAAACTTCAGCAATCCTTAAGAGAACCAAAATAGTAGATCATTCAACATAAGTCAAATTTAAGATATTCAATAACTACTCACCCTGAACCAAAAGATTTGATTTCTCAGGCTTATGGAACAAGAGATGCAAATGAAGCAGACAGAAATCCCCTTCATCTCACAAATGGTCTAAGCATTGGAGAGGACTTGCATGTACCTGTAAACCTCCAGCTTAGCCAGCCACAATAACAAAACTACAAGACAGCATCAAAAGCTAGAGAATTGGGGTACATTTTCCTTTCATTCATAAATATAGGTTTCCTAACATTTTGATCCTAAAATTCATTTCCTTGGATATTGCAGCAGACTACAACTGCATTAGCGGTGAAAAGAGATTGATTACAGGTGATGTTATGTGCTTTCTATCAACAAAAAGTTGGCTAGTCACAAATGTTATGCTTATATATAAGTGAGGTGTGGTATATATGCCATAGACCTGAGCAAAAGGACTTCAGTTTGATATGATCGCAGAAACCAACATGATTGTGTGTGATAATTGAACAAACCAGCTGCTTGTGTAAAGATCAATTCAAGTGTAACAAAAAGAGGAAAATGAAAATTGCACTTTGTGTAAGGTGCAATCTTAGTGAATTTAAATCCTGGGATATTTTTTATTGGGGTATAAACATAATATGATTTTTAAACATGCATTTTCTCAGGAGAAGTACAATAGCCTAAAATCACCAACAGTCAGTTTTCAATTAGACGATTCATACAGAGATAATACTCTCAAATTATAGAAAGGGGTAACGTAGCATGTACATATTATTGTTTCATACTTCTACGTCCAGCATTCTGTGAGCATATTTCAAGCTGTCAAAATGACCTGTCTAGTAATAATAAAAGCTTCATAAAGCACTTTTAAGGGTCATTTCAAACAGTAACCAACCAACAAAATTATTTGGACATCTAGCACTGGTCGTCCAAAAAATACCACCTACAACATTCTACTAACATAATACATGACTATAACAGGTGGACTGTACTCCAAACGAACTTAATCACAAATGAGAGAAACGTGCTCTTTTTATAATCTACTTAGTACCTTTTAATAAATTAAATATCTGGACACACCATATAAGTTTAGCATTGTTTGAGAATGTGCGTGAGTGCGCTATGAAGCGCCAACACTCCCCAAGCTAAGTGTTGGTGTCCGACACGCATATTGGACACGACACGAGACTGTCGGGCAACCAACACGTGAATCATGATTTAAAATTAACAGAAAATAGAAAATGTTTCCAACATGCTACCACATGCGAATGCATGTTTGAGTAAGTTTTTCCAACATAAATATTTTTGTTAAAGATTTACTTTATATTTAAAAGAAAAAACACCTACCTCTTTAGAGAGGCAAGATCACCATTCTCACAATCACAATCGCCGGCAACTGCAACTCATTTTCTCCATACCAGATCAGGTAAGTTCTTTTCTTAATTCGCCTACTTCTGTCCTCTTCACCATTTCCAAAATCGCAGTTCAGGTAAGTCGAACCCTTTCTCCGCTGCAGCTTCTTCTCGTGTTTCTTATACACTTTGGGCTGTAGTGGAATTAGTGTGTTAGAGGGCTTAATGAGTTATTAAGTTTAGGATACACGAATGGGTTTTAGAATTAATATTAGAAGACTTCTGTTAGTTAAGGGCTCAAAAGCCTATTTATGAAATTGTCATTTTTTTATATTATTTTTGGTTTATGCTAAATGAACAAATACAAATACACAAAATGTAAAACACATATTTTGATAAATAAATGTGTACAGTAATGTGTCGTATCATATTTTTTTTATAATGGTGAATCACGTGTCTGACTCATATTATGTGTCGGTATTGGTGCAACATAATGTGTATCGATACAAAATTGCAGTGAAGCTTCAAACAATAAACTAAAAGCCAAAAAAAAAATAGCAGAAATTAAAGGACACTTGTAGAGCTTACCGCTATAAATGAGACGTGCTGTCCATCAAAGTGCAGACCCACCACATACCGAGCAAGCTGTCAGGTAACAGATATAGTTACATAGATTGAAATTCATAGGTCCAGGGTCATCTATTACAAAGAACCCTGCAAACATTAGAGGAAAAGTCACTTGCAAATCCAATATCAACAGATATATTTCAGAAGGCAACTAGAACAACCAAGTGATAAAGCGGTCGTCTGTTCACTAAAATATTACAACTTCCAATAGAATAATCCACATCCAGAGCATCTCACTGAAGAAGAATCTGAGAAAGCTAAATTAGACGATCATAAATTACATAAAGACTGAGAGGCATGTAACTGATCAAGGATTTCATCTGTGCTTGCAGGATAGTTAGTAGTTTTCCTTTCAAGAAAGACCAGGTGATAAACAAGACTACAGTTGAAGAAGCATCATATACATCAACATATTATTACTTTTGAAAGAGAAATGTTTAACCACAGTTTCAGCAACGGCATCACATGTACCTTATTTCATTTGTAAGAATTTCTGGTTTTTTAAAAGGAAAAGCCATTTAACCAAAGTTTGGCTACTCTTGTAACATTTAAACACTAATATTAGTTTATTCTTTGTTAAGGGTTTGTGTAGCTGTTAACAAGGAGAAAAAAATTTAGTGAGCCACTTCAAATAAGTCTAGCTATATCTAAATGACCTTATTTAATCCAAAACTCTAACCCAAACAAAATGACAATTTTGAAGATTTATATTGAATTGTATCTGTTACCTGTAGACATGGTATGACCGTATGAGTCTAGTTAACTTGAAAAGGTCTCGGATAATTTAAAATACACTTATATAAATTTGTAAAAAAATTATTGTGGGCTCCACCAATTACAATTGTGAATATTTGTACAAGCATACAAACTAAAAATCAAATCCAATTTCCTAATTAAAAAGCCTCCATCAATACAAAATAAAAAGTTGTTTCTCAAAAAATTATGCTGTGTTTGATATAATGTATATTATGGTTGTTCGTTTTTTTTTTTCAGAAACATGAGATATCAGCAAAGACTCGTTATCAGAATGAATCACATTTAAATAGATTCTCATTTAAATCTCAAAAAAAAAAAAACTCAGTTACAATCTGTGAAGCAAATCATAAAATGATAAAAACTTGAGTTAACTTCTTTATGAACAGGAACAATACAAAGTTTTCATATCCTGCACAAGTTCAAGAAGCAATTTTTTTTTTCACATGGTGATACTAGCTTCCAACAGGTCCATAATGTAATAATCACTGGTTATTTCTTCATATTAGTTAGAGGCAATATTGACAATAATCTCAACACCCAAAGGAGTTCATGTGCACAAGTAATAAAGCACCAAACAAGAAAAGTGATGATTCAAGGTCTACGCATGTGACATATGGAATCAAACTTGACAGTTAGAAGCAACAAGAAAGAATCCTAGATGTAAGCTTATCATATATGAAATCAGCCTTTTTAACAGGTAAAACAACCTATAGAACCTAACAGAAGTAAAATTAATAAGGTTGAAAACGATCGATTAAATGTAAGAGTACCGCTTATCATATACCAATACAATTTTTCTCCTGGCTGAGTCATCAGAATGTGTAGAAAACTTCGAGGAGAGGTAATAAGGAACACATCCCTAGAAGCTACAAATAAGCCCCATTAGTTGCTATTCCAATGAAGTCAAATCCAAATGGCTGTAATCACACTGCCATGAGGATGACTTCTATACCATCACCACATATGACAAAGATAGCAGACACCAAGGCCAGCAGTGAGCTTTGATTCCTTACAATTAAACTATACAATGCCTCACTCTAGTAGTTAAATGAGCTTCCGTGCACCAAAAATGAGAAACTACCTCAAAACATCGCACTAATTAAGATATAGACACAAAAGCATACTGCAAATGGCAGACAGGGAACCAATAAGACCAACATAGCGGATAGCAACTCTAAGTCTCAGAGCTACTTCAGCTCCAAGTCTTTCTTTCCAAATCAAAAAGGAAGCAGGCAAGGACATAGGCACAGCCCAACACATCACTGAGAGAGAATATACATTCCAAAGCTCCAATGCAGTGATTAAGCAAATATGGTCCACTACCTCCCCACAAGACTTATCCGATGCAGTCAATAGTGAGGTATTACAATATCACATTCTGGTTCATTATGGTTTAGATGGGTACTAGATTAGAAGACAAGGACAAGAATTCAACTAGCTTGGCGAATTCCTTATTGATCCTCACTAAAACCGTTGGGACCATCAAGATGGAACACTACAATGAATTGATCATCCACGAGGCTTGGTAACTAAGAGCAAAAACAGCAAATCTGAAGAGCTGGAAAATCTTAAATGATGGCTTCCATTACAGATCCAAAACCTGGAAAATTTGCTGGAATACTGTGGTAGCTACAAAGTGTATCTATTGAGTTTATTTTAGTAGCAATGCATATCATGTATACTTGGGTAATTTCTTATTTGGGCCTAATTGGTATTAGACAGAAAAAAACGGTGTATGCCTCATTTTGAAATTTATTTTAAGTTTAGATCAGCTTTTGTTGAGCTTTAAGAGCTATAAATACATGTCCAGCTGTCTACAATGGCACTTCTTACCTGCTCCCCAACCACCAAGACTAGTTACTTCGTCCTCAAAATTTGTTACTTAGGCCTTAAGAATAATAATCATTACATGACTCTATATGAATTATGTGAAATGAGAGAAGAAACATTGTGCTGTCAGCTGATCTCCAATGTTTTATGGGTATTTGTTGGACGATATGATCATAAGACCTTTTTCTATCAAGTCTAAGGAACCCCAGGCTTGATTCTTGGGTTTTCCTTTCTATTTGATTATTTACAGCACTTTCAGTTGTTTGTCAGGCTGCAGCCACATACCCCAAAAGGCAGATCAGGTGTCCCTATCCTACTCTTCCCTTCATTTGCAATATACCTTTTACAAAGTCCCATATACTCTGCAGCACAAACTGAGAGGAACATCTAATTCTATGAAAGGCAGTAGACCATACTACTTTATTGAATTGGCCAATTTTGATAATAATAGTGTTTCATGACAATAATAAGCTTTGCAGAGCAAAGTTATCAATAAGAGGCAGTGCTTCATGGCCTAGTAACTATGCAAGCTACTCTGGCGGCATCCACTTCAATTCAAGAATATCATGAAGGGGTTAAGATCAATTCATAACTACTTCGAGCCAATGGTTGTCAAAGTCGGTTACATTCACTATATCAGCTTCTAACAGAGAGTGAGAAAGTCAAAAACTTAATTTGATCTATGAAGCAACTAAGCAATTTTTGTAGAAGGAAGACACTAGCTAACATAAAACAATCTTAAGCCACGTGATATCTAAGAGTGTAACTTCAAAGAAAAGTATTCTCAGCACAAACAACAAACAGGCAAGGAGTCTAACTCATGGGCAAAAAGAAAACTTCATTCAAATCATTCTTACAATAAACGAGGCAACAATGGAAGCACTGAAACTAAGATACTAACTTCATTTCTATACCATAATAGAATTCTTGCTCTCAACCTATGTGGCTAATGGAGATCGCGAAAGTAACTTGCTTCAGTTTTACACCCTCGCCTTCACGACAAGAAGAGGATTAATCAAATTCTATCAAATATGACTCATACTTCAAAGAATGACCCTAGTATCCTAAAATTGAACAAGTAGGAGAAATTTATTCACAGAACCTAATTGACATGCATTGCCCCCCTCTGTGTAAAGTCTTGTTCTGATTTATGAATAGAAAATATTAAATAGAATCAACTTACTAAGGTTGTTACTTTCCATGAATAATTTCTATACTTCTAAAATATCCCTACAAGGCTACAATACTACAATACAATTGAGACCTCACTGGCATTCACACTCAGTTTATACGCCTTTATACCAAGGGGTAGCCACTTTTGGCTCCTCTATAGCATGAATGGTGTTTTATAAAGCTTTAATTTCCAGAAGACCTGCACAGCTAAAGTAACAATTTTATCCATTAGAAGAAATGTTATTGAAGGTTTTGCTCCATACAACTTTACTCTAACTTAACAACCTTGGTGGATCAATGGGCAAGAAGAAGTGAGAACTTTCTTCACAACACGAATATTACAACACTACCAACTAAATTGCATTTTAATTGAAGACCTAAGAAATATAAAAATGTAACAAACTAACATAAAAGGTCCCTTAGCCCTTTCACATGCCCTATGATCCTTCATATGTCTCGAAAAAAACATCTCTAGTAATTTTCTAAAGAGTCAGCGAGGAAGCTAAATACCATTAATTAGATCATGGTAGTAATAAACATGTATTGACCTTTGGTAGTGAAGTGAATACAAAACTTTTCCAAAAGCATATTGTCCTTCAAGAAAATGTAATTTTTATAAAATTACTCAATAAAAGAGGGACATTAGGAATGCAACTTAGGCAAAGTTCACACTTTACATTGATAAAATCAATATCATCTAGAGAAGAAGGAAACTTGATCAGTAGATAACAAAAACAGTAGCAAAAACAATAACAACAAACATACTTAGTAAATCATTCACATTTCAAACCATACAATAGACATAACTTCCATTTCGCACTGATCCAAAAGGAAAATGGAATGTATGAAAGAAAACAAATTTATAAATATTTGGGATGGTTTTAAATATTAGTACTAGAACATGTCACCAATTAAATGTAATACTTAATCGCAGTTGTATAATTCTAACCATATATCACAGGCATTTACTCAGCTCACCTTCCCAACAACTCTATTATTTGGGATTTGGGGAAAAAAAATACCAAAAATCACCAAACAAAATTTTCCAGATTCAAATTAAAGTTTACATTTGACTGCTCTTGGCTTTAAATTACATAGTGTAATACTCACAGTGTCCATATGAATTTAATTTTTCTTATTTCTTAACCAATGTGTCTGTAACCTAATTACCACCACAAGCAACTTACTAATGAAATATATTATTTAAATCACTTTAATTGCCAATATATTATGGCCTTTTATGATACCATAATGAAATCGTGATCTAAAGATAATTAGTTTCATCAAAATCAATGGTGGCAATAGCAGTTACATCCAAAGCGGACATGTATCATAATTTTGCATTTTTCAGTGTTAGGAAGAATGAGTGCATTGATTAAGATAGAGGTTAAAGTTCAAGTTAAAGTAACAAAAGTTGTGAACCGACAGGTTAAAAGTTGATCACACAAACT
>JAYMTI010000290.1:0-10544 GCA_036897505.1 Pelargonium transvaalense | reverse complement strand
TAACTAGTGTATTTGTTTCGTTTAGGGGTTGTCCAAAAGCTTATCATCCTAGATTCTTGGGAAAAGATGATTCCATTCTGGAGACTGCAGTTAACTGGACTTGCAGTAAGCTGCTGTCTTTTTTATATATTTTTTTATGATAAATGCTTCTTTTGTGTAGTAATCCGTCATTTTTAATCAAATCCTATTTCACAGTTGAAACATGGTCTTGAGTTTTAACAGATAGAATATGTGAACCCTGTATTTCCTCCGTCCATATATCATATTCATAAGCTCTGTTTGTATCATGGAGAACATACCAGTTTGTGGAACATTTTTGTATGTTTGGTTGGCCTTACAAAGTTTCATTAACTGGTAGTATGCTCGACTAATTTTCCTTTGAAGAAATGGAGTCTTAAATTCAGATCCTAATTCGAGTACCTCTCCTAAATCCAATATTAAGTGCCAGAATATAATATCTTTTCAACGTACTAGTGTCTACTGGATTTAGACTGTAATTAGAATTACTTAAAATAAGTTCCAAGTTATATCCAATATAAGTAAAATTAAAGTGCCAAATTTGCTGCTACAATCCATTTTTTTCAAGGAAAAATTTGGAAAACTACAATCCCATGTCTGTAATTTACAGAGAGAAAAAACAAGTTAAGTATGCTGTAACACATGGCATGCTGCATGTCTGAAGTTTTCTATCTAGTTTCAGTTTGTTGTTTGTGTTCAGATAGGATATTTGAGTTCTCTCAACTCCTATAATCAATGCCTTATTTTAGGCCACTTTGCTGCTATATTAGATTTTCCTCCTCTACATGCTTGCTCCTGTTTTAGATATTAGAATATATGAATTCCTCGTTACTAATTTCTACTTTTCAGATTGGCATTCTTGCAATTTATGCAATAAAAGCTTGAAATATCAGTGCTTTCTCTGTCCAAGAGCTTCTTGTGAAGGCTGCATTCGGTCAGTTAACATTGCACCTGTTAGAGGGAATAAAGGATTTTGCCATATCTGCTCAAGGCTAACAAAACTTATAGAGGACAACTTAGATGTTGATTCTGATGGGGTATGAACATTTCTAACATTCTTGTAGTTATATTTCTTACTTCTATTGTTGCTTATTTTGCTTCCTAATATCAGTTTTAAAGTAGGGGGTTTGTATTAATTTTGTAATATAGGATGTTTTATAGGGGTTTGTGGAACATTCTTGCAGAAAACCTTTCTGGATGTACACCCAATCGTCAAGACACATATTGCAAGTGTGTTGTGTAGATTGTGTTTATTTTCCAATTTTTTTAATATTTAAATTTTATAATAAGTGGTTTGTTAATTTTTTTAATATTTGTGTAGATTGTGTGGGTACTGGTGTTCTTTGAAGACAACTGCATGTTTTACTTATTCATCTACTCTTTGTTGAAGCATATGTTCCAGACACAGATTGCAAGTTTGTAATGTAGATTTTGGTACTTCCATTTTTTTATTTATATAAAAAAAAACTTAAAAGAAAAGGTGTTTGTTTCTATTGCATTCTGAACTCTCTAATTGGTGTGTGTTTCTGTGTGAGAGAGACTCTTTGATGGCTGTACCATGGTGTGGGGTCTAGGAGGGGTGGTCTAGAGAGAGGTTTTCAAGACTCAAATCCATGTACTTGTGCTTGACCTGTGACATTGGTACCATTGTACCCATCTATGGCCCCTATTACTTAACCTTGTAAAAGTTTATGCTAACAAATATTGAAAAGAATTTGATTATTTTCAGGCTGAAAATGCTCAAACATTCTACTTTTACAACAGCTGTCTAAAGTTATATTTCAATGAAAACAATTGAAATGCAATGCTCAAATTTTCATGGTGGCCGCTACATCTGAAGTACCTAGCAAGAATATAGTCAGAGCATTCTTTTTTCCCAATGATTCAAATGTGTTATCACTTTTACACCTGCACTAATAAATTCATTGGTAAAACTATTCCTTCCTATTTTTTAGTTTCTGAAGATGTTCTTTAATCATTGGAGGAGTGCTGAGAAGATGCTCTTTTTTATCGTTCGTTTTCTCACTGCCTGTATGCCTTTTGATTTACAGGAAAAGGTAGATTTCAAAGATCAAAGTTCAGTTGAGTGGCTATTCAAGGAGTACTGGGTAATGGCAAAGGGATAGGAAAATTTAACATCAGAAGACGTCTATTTTGTCATCAGAAGAAGTTGATGAAGAAGATATATCTGAGTACAATGATTCACATGATTTGGAAGAATGCAAACGAGCAGGCAAAGAGAAGAGATCCAAGGGGAAACTAAGTGTAGAGAAAAAAGAATTAATAGGATGTGGATCGAAATCCCTTATAGAATTTCTTGCATATACTGGCAAGGACACTTCTGAACAACTATCACAGCATGAAGTTACCCCTATTGTTACTTGGTACTGTGAAGAAAATAAGCTTTTCCACCCTGAAAAGAAGAAAATTCTTTGTGATGCAAGGCTACAATCTCTCCTGGGAAGGAAAATGTTGTTAAAAAATAAGATGTATCACTGTCTGGAAACACATTTTGCTGAGAATGTTGAGCAATCAAATTCAGATGAGAACAAGGTAAAAGTTCAGACGACGAGGAGAATGTGTTATTGGCCCATAAGAGGCAGAGGAAGTCCAGTCCGCAAAGAAATTTACTTTAAAAAGGTAGTCTGTGCTGCACAACAAAGCAGTTTCGTGTTAGTTACTAAAAATATCAGGCTTGTCTACTTACGGAGGACTTTAGTGGAGAAGATGTTGAAGCAACATGAAACCTTTGATAGTAAAGTAATCGGAAGCTTTGTGAGAGTCAAATAAGACCCAAATGATATTTGACGAACAAATTCTCACATGCTCCTGCAAGTTAAAGGTAAATTTTCCAACAATTACTAGGAAAGTTCAATAGAGTTGAATTGTCCCTTATTAGTTGAAACGGAAAACTTAATTATAGTGGCTGTAAAATGGTTCATGATCCTTCAAGCAAGCATTGGACTGAACTTATTTGGTAATTTTTTAAACAGTATATTGATAAATATTTCAGATATAATTTTCTTTCAGACGCACTTTGGGAATACCTCCATTGCTTTATCCTGTAATGACCTAATTTGTGTGGTTTGAACTAGTTGGGTGCTCAAAGAATTCCGGACACAATATTAGGAAATAAATAAATAAAACTAGGACAAACAGAAAGACTTTTCTGTCATAAAAACTGTGCTCTTGTTGTACTGATTTCCATTCCTAAGAAGATTTGACTGATGGAATAAGCAATTATTCATTTCAACTTTTTTAGTATGGACAAGATTATAGCCAAAAAAGAGGCAAGTTAATTGAAGAGTCGGACCAACATAACAAGGAAATGTTGTCAACGAATGTTACATCCTAAATGCAACAACTCAGAGTGTTGAAAACCATTCTATGCCACATGAAATAATATGACTAGAGAAGAATACTAGCAGATATGGTTTTTGAATGTAAGATTTAGATCTGCTTTATTTGGCTTCCTGTGTATGATTTCTTTTTTAATTTTATTACCTGTGCTTGAGTCGGAGGTATTTGAGACCAATTTACACATGATGATGATTTATTTTCAATGTTAGGTATCATTATAGGTATAAAGAAAACTTCTTGTGTTGGTGATATAATATCAACTCGTATCTGGCAATTCTTTCCATACTTAGTTGGGTAGCATTTTCTGCAGGAAAATTGTAAGGACTTGCAAAAGAGAATGGTACAAGGGGTGCTTAAAAGGCCTTCTGTTGTAAATTTTTATATGTGAAGGCATTTTAGTCTATTTATAATCAATTACTTGAGCTTGTGTCAAAAGAGTAGTATGCATTGTATAACATAAATTGAAGTAGAATGTTTGAACAAATATCTGATTACTTCTACCTTTTGGCGAAGTTATCAGTCAACAGTATAGAGAATGAAAATGGGATGGGCTACATCTGCATACCCACAGAATTTCCCCTGTATTTTTTTTTCTATTTTTATAGTAAACATTCCCATAAGTTTCTGTTCTTGGTGTTCTCCGTTTTTGCTTCTTTAGTTTCCGTGGTTCCCTTTTTCATGTGAAGCGTAAAGAACAAAACATATTCAGAAATATGAACTTTTGTTAACTGATTTTCTGGGGTGCAAATGTGGAAGTTTTGCAGATCAAGGTGTAGTTATTAGGAGTTTGTAGAACTCCCACTCAATCTATTAGAAATTGAGTAGTAATTGCTGAAGTTATCCCCTGCTGAAAGTGTTCCAACGCTTGAGACCGCTTGATATACTAATTGGGGCCCTCCACTTAACAGTTTGAGCTTTTAGGTTGGAACCAAGTTTAACATGTTATCCGAGCTGGTTTGGTTGTGGGCCTTTGTGATCCAATTGCTAACATGTTATCTTTGCTTAAGTGTATGCATTGTAGTATTTATTTTGCTGTTAATTTTCAGCTGCTAACCCGGTAGCCTAACCCCCAAATTTAACCAATATATCATCGTAAACTATCATTGAAGTATTCTACCACAGCCCATCTAAAACCAGCTAATTTCCATCTGGGTGCTGCTGAATTTACCAGCTCTAGTGTTACATTCTTGCAGCATCATCTAGCTACACTTTTCCAAACCTGTCCCGTGTCACCTTTTTGGTTAATTGGCAAATGATTTTTAAGGTAATCAACTTGTATCTGCATTAGTATGATATGCTTTGTTATTCCCTTTCTTTTTGTGCTGTTAAATTAGGAATATATAGATGTAATTAAAGAATAATGATTTCCCTAAACAAATGAAAAGTTTGCCTTGTTTGACCTTGTCAGGTGGAACTACAAGAGAAAGTGAAAAGTTTGCATGAAGATATTACCAAACATGTACGTCTTTCTGATATATTTGTCAATTCTGCTTGCATTGTGTCTTTCTCATTAGCCTTTGCTATGTGTAGCTCACCAAATAACCACATGATGACTGTTTTATCTATTATAATTTCAAATTTAATTATGATATTCTTTTCTTCTTCTTATCCGTTTTCTTATATTTAAAATCTATAGTTTACAACTTCATGATGAAGATTAAAAAATGAAGAAAAATTAAATTTTGATTAATTAAATCTGCAGTTTGAAGAATTCCAAGATAAGACCTGTTTCTGTTTTATCATTATTATCTTTGTAAAGTTGGTGATTACCCAACCTTTTAAAATGGCTTCTATGACACAATCTAATGGTTTATAAACCCATGCTTGCTTTTGTTTTCTTCCTTCTCTCTGTATTTGCCAGTGGATTGCAAGAGAATTGGCTCTATTACGAAACCTCATTGATCGGGCAAATGAGAAAGGATGGAGAAGAGAATATCCTTTGGTCTAGCTTCGAGATTGCAGAGAAGCTGAAGATACATCAGTTACACTTATGGTAGGATTAACACTTGCACACACCACAAGAGTAATACAGTTAATATTTCGTCTCAACATACCATGATCTAGCATTTAATCTGGAAACTGTCGACTGTGTACGATATATAGGAATGCTAAAGAACCCTTGAAAAAGTTAAGCAGCAGATTTAAGAAAGTGAGGCTGTGAAGCTAATTCATGTGTGCAATATTTCCCCTTGACAAGTTTTCCCTTCCAACCCAGATCCATTTAGTACTAGTACACGATAATTCTCTCTTTGAAGTACTAAGATATCAAATACTCCTGATTATAAGGCAATGGGATCCTTAACTTCACTTTTCTTTGTTTATACGCTTGCTGGGTATATGGATAGAAGGAAGCTGCTTGAGACACCATCAGAACAAGCGGGGTTGTTAGAGAATGTCCCGGAAGTAATTGCTGAAATAGAAGAGTGTGAGCCTAGTTTTGAGGACTCTTTAAGAAAAGGTAAGCAAGAAAATGGTGGGGACGCTGCAGACAGTTCTATCAAAAGGTCATGTGAGGCTCCCGGATACAAATTTAATGGGTGCTTGAATGGAAGAATCCATGCTTCAGGTTTGCTAAGCATTTTTTTCTGACTTTCTTACTATCTCCATACATTTGGATAGTTTGTCTTTTGGAAAATTTCAAATTAGGTGGACAAGATACTAACATGTAGAGCGGGAGAAGAAGGATTTTTTAATTTTATGAAAAAATGTTCTAATCTTCATATTCTTACCTTTGGCCTGTTCGAACTCCCAACATTTTGGTTTAGTTTGATGTAATGCGAATGAAAACTGTCCTGTTTCCTTTAGGGTTTAGGGTTTTTTTTCATGAGTTACATACAGCTTCTTAACTAGTAATTTCTTACATCTGCATCTGTTCATGGTATCAATATAAATCAAAAGGGTAAATTACTTCTTACTGGCTTTGAAGGAACAATTGTGATTACTTCTTCAGGATACAAAAATGTAGCTATTGGAGACTCTGCTTCTGGAGCTATCGAATCTGGATTAGCGACCAAACACGACAGAAGTGGAGAGTTTACCCAAGAAGAAACAGCAGGTTTGTCTATTTCCTATTGTACTTTGTTTAGGTTAAGGAGACGTTATACTCCCCCATCCTAAAATGAGTGTCTTACTTTCTATTTTAAGAAAAAATAAGAATTTAGTGTTGTATTTTTTCTTGTATCCCCTATGGGCATGTGCTGTAACAAACTCAAGAGATACTATTTTATTATCACTAGTAATTCATATATAATTAACTTCCTAAAAAAAGGAAAGATAACACTCATTTTGGGATGGAGGAAGTATCAGATTCCAGGGCAAATAGGTTCTCTTATAAACAGCAATAAGTTGATCTTTGTTTCTTGGTAATGAAGGACAGTTTTGATTTTAGAATCTGTACTTAAGTCCTGCAAGGAGAGCAACTTTAGGACTGTCTTTGGTAGTTTTATTTAAGCTTATAATTTGGTATACAGACGTCAGACCATTTAGATCAATCATGAGAAATGCACATTACTTTTCTTTGTTAGTTTCATTCCAGGAAAGTTACACACACACACACTTGATGCTTACTAAAACTTTTATATACCACTTCCAGGAGAAAAGCAACACCAATCTGGGGCATGTGTTTCTGAAAGATCACCTCCACATTATCAAGTTCTTGCTGCTGAAATTCAAAATAGTCATGCTGCTCAGAGAAATCTGTCTCAATCTGTCCTGGAAGTAAAGCAGCAGTCTTCAAAAACATTGCTCCCTGAAGACTATCCACAAAAATCCCCTTCTTTTGCCACTGAAGACCAAGCTCTCAAAAAGCAACAGTCTCATTCAGATATTTCTGGTGGAAAGCAAAATCATCAAGCTGCAACAGCAGTGCAAAACCAAGGTGCAACAGCAGTTGAGTCTATAGAGTTGAGCAATGATGATGAACAAGATGCTAGAACTTCAAGTGGGAAGCGAGAATGTGATGATCCTATGTGGTATTGCGTAGGTCCACATGGTACAAGAAGAGGCCCCTTGAAGCTCTCATTGCTTAAACTATGGAGAGAAACAGGAAATTCTGATGTGAAATGGAAGGCGTGGAGAAAAGGTCAGAGCCAAGACGAGGCAATCTATTTAGATGATGCAATACACCAGGCTTTCCCAGAGAGTAGAAAAAAATGAAAATACCAATTTTTTTGTACTTGCTAACATAGATGTTTACATCCTTAAGATTCACTGTGAAGAAGCTAGAAAATAGATAACATGAAAAACTGACCTTGAACTTGAAGTGATACAGCAGAGAGACCTTAAGATTCACTGTGAAGAAGCTAGAAATTAGATAACAGGAAAAACTGACCTTGAACTTGAAGTGATACAGTAGAGAGATAGGAGGGGAAGCTTTTGCTAGTGTGTCAATAGTGTGAAGTGTGCACTATCTATGTTGATGAATCTGTCATATTATAAAAAACAATTCAATGAATATGCATACAGATGAGGTATTTATTTTCTGAAAATCAGTGGCTAAATAGCTTAGCTGCTCCAGATTTATTTTAGTTATACTTAAACTGTTGCTGAGTTATCTAAATGTATTATTCTACAAGGTTGCTGTTTCCACTTGAACCAAAAATAAACTCCTTGATTACAAGAAAAGCATCCATGTTCAGGCATGGGTACTACAACTGTCCTGAAGAACAATATATTCAAATTTACAATAATCTTAATAACTCGTGCTAAAACTAAGTGTGTAATGAGAGAACAGCCAGACTTCCAAGATTTAAACAGTAAGACACATAATCTCTTTATTTTCTTCAAAGTGCAGAACAGTGGCCAAATTATGCCCCAAAAGAGAGGAAAAAGCAAACTAACTCATCCAATTTTAATTTCAAGAAATATCCATGCTATTCATATGATGGATGAACAAATCAGTTTTACAACCAATGACATTTTTATGATAATGTTATTTGTAATGAACATATGTGACATAAAACATCATGTGCACCAGAAAATGAAAAAAATATTCTGATATATCTCTGATCTCTAACAGCAATTGGGCTGTATCATATTCCCTCATCTCAAATTTCCCACTATATTAACTTTATGCGAGGTTTGACAAAATGACTTGTAGAATAGTCGGATCATTTAGCACTAAGCATGCATGTAATTCTACTCTTCAGAGGTTCTAACAGCACTTTCCTCCCTGTAAGCTTGTAGTCTTTCCTTTAGCTTCTTACTGTTTTCAAAGTTGGCCTTTCGTTTCACAGCTTTCTGGGAGAGAGAAAAATGATATTGCAAAGTAATGATTCTGATTTCAACCAAACAGAAAAACAAGAGGTTGTGTAAAAAGACAGCTTACTTCTTGTCTGAAACAACAGTCAAGCTTTACTTTGAGATCAGTACATTTTCCATAAAATTTTGCAATAGGGTGGTCCGCGTGACACTTTTGGAACTCCTCAATTATCTGCAGAAAGCAGTAAACAGAATTCTAATAAGCATTCCAACACATGGTTTAGCTACACAAATTCTATCCAGCAAACCGATATTTCATGGCACAATAACGATATGCAAGGGAGTTGTAGTTCAACCTAAACAGATTAGAACAGCAACAGTCATCAGGAGAGAGCTTTGGACTTCTATTAACAAAGTCAATATCTAGAACAACATTACCCTACTGCAGCAGCTATATACAATTTACCGAGTTGAAACTGGTTCACAAAACTGAAAAATAAACATTAAAAGATAACAAGCAAAATTTACAGTAGTTCATAAAAGTTCAGACAGATGTGTTGTGGCGGCCCAAGACTATCTTCTATATTCAAGTTTGCAATTTTGTATATAAATTAAGTTCAAGCTGACTACTAAGTACTAACTTCCTAGAAACTCCAGGATTCTTTCAGGACACTGCACAAGATCCTCATCAACCAAACCCAATTTGTGTACTCTTCTAAAAAGAAAGACTTGTACCAAAACAAAAGAACCTTGCAAACCAAAAATAAATAAATAAATCACAACTTTGCCTAGAACCCTTGATCAAAAGCTACCATGTTTTCCAATCTACATTAGAATGGAAGAAATGTTCAACCCAGAAGAAAATATATAAATAAAACGCAATTCCAACCCATCAAGAGTTAATACATAGCAATAAGAAACGAAAATTGGATGATGGAGATGAACTCACTTCAGCACACATTGGGTGTTTGTGCAGCGTCAATGGAGGATGCATGTTTTCTTCTTCTTCAAGCTTTTAGCAACCCCTGCAACCAATCCAATCTACTAATATAAATTGAGTCCAGTGAAATTGTAGCAACCCTAGACTAGTGTTTGATTAATTAAAAAAAATAGAGAATTAACAATCATGAACGGGTACAAATATGCAATCTGGTTCGTTTGATAAATTGATACAAATATGCAATCTGTGAAGCCGGAGATGAGAAGCAGAAGCAATTGATAAATTGCTCACTAATCTATCAATTTCTGGTGAATTTTGTGAATTTTGAAATTGTGGGTTTTAGTTGGGTTAGGGTTTGGGTGAATTTGGTTCAATTTTGTGGGAGAAATGAAAATGGGGGCTAAAATTAAGACCAATTTTGTTTTTTGGTTTAATTTTAGTGTTTAAGTTTGATTTTCTTTGAGTTTTTTTGTTCAATTTTGTTTTTGAAATTGAAGAACACCAAGAATATATACACCAAGAACACTATGAACACCAACAAGAACAATTAGGAACAATGAGTTTGATCTTTTTTTTTGTTTTTGATTTCATCATTATTATTGACTACTCCTATTCGATCCACTTGTAGACGTTTATTTATCATCTATTTCTTTACTACTACATATCTGTTAGTTTGTGATAACATGCTTACTACAAGTAGACTGATATTTTTGATAATTTTTGTATTGAATATAAGAGGTTGCAATGTATAATAGAGAGAAGTAGTAGTCGATGTGCAATTAGGTTTGACAAACACTTAAGTGAGACATGTTGAAATTTAGTTGACGCTCTGAAAAAAGGAATTGTAGTCAAAACTCATCGCCTATGATCATGACTTGCATTGTTCGAGCATTGTAGATAACGGTTAGAGAGTGTGCTCATTTGATCATTTTGAAATCAGACTTGAGATTTGATTTGGAATCTTGCCATATAGATAAGAACATGATTGAACTAAGGGTTAATTGCAGATACACTCCTTAAAGTATCA
>JAYMTI010000289.1:0-10546 GCA_036897505.1 Pelargonium transvaalense | reverse complement strand
ATCCAGTGTGTGTGAAAGACACGTGTAATTTTAGACACATCAATTTGATATGAAAAAATAAATAGTAACGCACCAGATCAGCTAAAGACTCTCTTGTAGATGATATGGTGTAGTAGATTAGCTACATAACGTTCGTAGCTGATTCTGTAACAGAACAGTTACGGAACGTCCGTAGCTAATTCTGTGGCAGATCAACTACGAAACGTCAATAGCTGATTCTGTAGTAGATCTACTACGGGAGACCGTCACAAACTATCTGTTACACGTCTAACATTTACGCTGACCAATTTGTAGCTGATCTGTAGCTGATTAAATCAGCTACGAACTTTTTCGTAGCTGATCACTGTCAGCGTGCAAGTTTGGACTCACGCTGGTCTCTCTTATCTAGCGTGCACACTAGGAGATTTTAAAGAATTCCATATTGTTAAAATATAAAAATGTTACCTATAATAATATAAGTGACACCCTAATTATAAAATTAATACTTTAATAGTGTAAACATGAATCATTTCGTGTAGCCAATTATAAAATTCATCACATATAATATGTGCCCTTACCATCACATACAAACCGACAAATATTCAAACCAACTTTTCTCTGTCTCCACAAAGCTAATAACAAGAAATAAACCATTACAATAAAAATTCAAATTTTTTAAATTTTATTTTCAATAAAACAAAAACTCTTCATGCATTGCTTTTATCTCCCCTTATTTGAACTACATTGTGATTAACAATTGATCCCTTATTATTAGTTTATATACCATTGATCGTAAAACCATAATATTGGAAATCTAAAACTCAGTGCATTATGGAAAGAAGGCTGAAAATATGTTGTGGCATCACAACCATTTTCATAGTGGCACTCATAGTAGTGATGGTGGTGTTGTTCTTCACCATGTTGAAACCCAAACAACCCAAAATAACAGCTCTCCCAGTCAACGTCCTCAACTACTCGTTGTTAGTATGGCCCTATCAAGAACTAAACCTTTCACTGCTTCTTGTGGTCACCATTGATAATCGCAATTACGGGAGCTTCTCCTACCAAAACAGCGTATCCAACATTACTTACCACGGAACCCTAGTAGCGGAAGCTTACGTAGTTGGCGATACGTTTCCGGCTCGTGCCGCCCGAAACATTAGCTCCATTGTCAATGTACAGGCCGATAAAATTCTTACTAATGCTAACTTTTCCAACGATTTTTCGGCAGGTATGCTGAATTTAACTTCGACAAGCGAGTTGCATGGGAAAGTAATTGTGTTCAATATCTTCAAATTGAAAGCAACAAGCTACAGCAATTGTGATGTCACAATTTTTATTCCGAACGGCACTGCAAATTCCACCTGCAAATCCAGGGTCAAATTATAGTTTATTCTATATAGATTTGTTCTTTTATTTTCTAAATATAGGTACAGTAATCAAGTTTCGCTGTCAATTTTGTATGAATAGTAAAATAAGTTGTACTACTTTCAGTGAAGTTTCTCTAAATTTGGCACTTTTCCAGTAAAATTGTTTCTGCCGATAGCAAATATCTCCAAATTTGAGGCATTGGATAATGAGGAAGGAATAGAACCAATTAAATGGTTAGAAAAAATGCCAAAGAAGGTGAGTTGCGGGAAATAGCTGAACAAATATGATGGAAGACTCCCATGGAGTTGGTTTCTTCCCACATTAAAATACTCCAAAGAGGAGATATTGGAAATTGATGGAGGGATGGTACCATCAAACCCATTGAGACCGGCTTGAAAATATTTGAGATTTTGAAGATTACCAAGAGTGTATGGGATGCCCCCAGTCAAATGATTAAATGTAAGAGAAAATCCGAGAAGAGATGACAAGTTTCCAATTGAAGGAGGTATAGTACCAATGAGATTATTGTGACGAATATATAGTACCTTGAGTTTTACCAATGTGCCAAGCTCCACTGGAATTTTCCCTCCCAACTTGTTGTAACTTAACCGGAGTCGGTTGAGATTGTGGCAGCTTGAAAAGTTGGCAGGGATTTCTCCTACAAGAGAATTATTACTAATGTCCAAAATTTGCAGTCTGCGCAAGCGGCCCACTTCAGGAGGAATTTCATTGCTCAGACTGTTATTGTAGAGCAAAACTGATGTGAGGAAGCTTATATTTCCAATATAAGGGGATATGGACCCAACCAGGTTATGTGATGGTAGGTTCAGGACAGTGACTCTCTGGTGCCTACGACCACATGTAACACCACTCCACCGGCAGAAATGGATGGAGTTGTTCCATGAGCTCATCACACCAAGAGGGTCACTAGTGATGCTAGCCTTAAATGCAAGCAAGGCTGAACGATCGGTCTCGTTGCTAAGAATTGCAGAAGAGGCTGAGCGAAAGCAAAAGGAAAGAGTTAAAAGACAGAAGAAGAAGCAGAAAGACAAAGAAAACATGACTCTAGAATCCATATGCGAAATGGAAAGACAAGTTGTTGATGCTCTTGAAATATGGTTTTGGTAACATATATATAAGGTTTTGCATGTTCTATGTATCCTAATTAGCCGTACAATTATTGAAGAGAAACTACTATGCAAATTTGAGGCCATCAAAATCACTACACTTGACTCGTTCTTCTATCCCAAATTACCCAGAAAATATCATGTGTGTATGAACCAAGAAAGTCTGTGCAATATATTAAGAAACTGTGGTCCAGTGGAATCTTATTACTTCTCTGTCAAAGAAATTTGTGTCCATGACAGGACTGCCTTGTCCTTGTAGCGTATGTTCTATTGTTTTTTTGATAGTGAATTTGGTTCAATCTTTTGTGATCCTCTTGCTTTCTTTTCCAAGATGATGGCAAATATTAGACCCACCACTACAAGAAAACGGGAAAAGATTACATAGGTGACGGCTAAAAATCCCATCTCCTATAAGCCATTATGTGAGACGGCTTTTACTGGGCCGTCTCCTATGTCTAACTAATTCACCCAATATTAAACCCTAACATATTTCTCTCTGCTCTCTCTGCCGTTCGTCCATTTATCTTCTTCTCTAAACTTGAAATGGAGATACGGCTAGGAACTGGCGGCGCTGCTGGTGCGACGAGGGCGAATCAATGAAGACAGAGCTCTCCTCACCCGATCGCCTCCACGCCTCCGATCCTGACCAATAAGTTCATCAATCTCCTGAAATTCAAGCTCTAGATTGTTCGCTCACGGAAAAGGACGCTAGCGATCCATTCTCCTGTGATTTTCTCTATGGTTAGTGTTAGTTTTGTTGTTGTTGCTGTTGTAATTGATTGATTTGTGTGTTTAATCATGAATTCGTGTTCATTTGCATACGAGAATCTTGTTTGGTTGATGATTTTTGTGTGTAGAGGGACTTGTAAATCCATGTTAGATGAATTTGAGAAGCAAATTCAGTACATAAATAAAATGGAATCATATTTGAGAAGAAAGGAAACCAAATTTTTTTTAGTAGAATCAAAAGATGCAGAGACTGAGAGCTTTGGCCAAGGCGAGGGGTTCATTTCACAGACTTGGTTTCGTTTCTCAAGAAAAAGCCTTTTTTGCTCTACCAAGCTACACCCTTGTCGATGACCCCGTCAGACCCATCCTCATTGTTAAGGAAAGGTCTACAGATGGTTGATTGATTTAGAAAGGTTTCTGTTTACTTAGAACTCTCAATGAAAATAAGAAAACTTGTGTGAATCATATTTGTAGTATAAGGAAGTTTGTATTGTTTCCTAATTGTAATTGTGTTTCACATTTAAATATAAGCTTATACAGTATATTAATGATAATTTACCAACACCCACACGGGTCAATTGGCTCACTTCAGCTTAAATAAATGTAGGACTGAGACAATTTATACAGCATTTACAAGATAGAATATGAATTCTGCGGACGACCCCACACGGTTCAATGGGTTCAATTTGGGACATCGATTGTATATATATGATATCAATGATCATTTACCAACACCCATTAGACCATATGGTTTAAGCAGGTTGTTAGTGAAAAGCATTCCTGTCCCACAGCTGCTATATGATACTTAAAAATGGACCAACTTGACTTTTCCATTAGAAGGTTATTTAAACTAGTTTTGGAGAGTCTCGGCAACACAACACAACCAAGGAAAATGAAGTGTTTGGTGCTACTAGTGTCAATCCTGAGTAGATTCATAGTACTCTCTGGTCGTGTCATCGAATCACCACAGTACACAGTGGTACGCTCAGAATCTGATTTCGAGATCAGACTCTACAGAGAAGCATCTTGGATATCTGCTCTAGTCCAAGGAACATCCTTTGAGAAGTCCACCAAAGATGGTTTTCACAGGTTCCTAATTCTACTCTCTGTTTGATTTCCAGGAATATGCCAGAGAAAGATAATGTATTGCTCTATGTTCATGCAGGTTGTACCAATACATTCATGGTGCCAACCTGAACAATTCTCAGCTGAAAATAACAGCTCCTGTTCTGACCAGTACCGAACCACAATCACATGGCTCTGCTTATTTTGTAAGGCTATTTCTGTCTGCCAAATTTGAAGGAAACCCTCCGCATCCGAATACTGACCTGAATTTGCAGCTGGATAAATGGAGAGCGCACTGTGTAGCAGTCAGGAAGTTTTCTGGGTTCGCAAAAGACGGTAACATTAATAAAGAAATAGAAGCTCTGTTCACTAGCCTAGATAGGCACTTGACTGAGAGACCAGTGATTAAAGAAGACAAGAACTTATACACTATTGCGCAGTACAATGCCTCGTTTGATCTATCCAATCGCCTGAACGAGGTTTGGATGAATGTTTCGGGTTTTCCTGCAGATGTGTGTAAGTAACTTCATCTTCTCATTAAGAGAACTTTCGTTTCCTGGGCTTTACTAACAAGATGTAATGCTTGCTCAAATAGGCAATAATCTGCCCTTTATGCTGTATAAATATATTATTAATGAAACTGTCGTATATATTGCAGTACAATTGCAGAACTTACAATTTTTTGTTGCTATCTGTTGTATAAATTATCTTGGCTTTCACTTTATCCTTCGTTCTTCGGTTGTTATCTTCTTTCACCTTTGGTGTGCTTTAATTTAGGAAACTCCACAACTCTGGAGAACTATAGAATGGGATAAATTATGATCACATTTGTGGTCGTGTCTGGACAACGTAGAGTTTACCATCCCTGATCACACCTTCAATGTCTTGAGGAGTCCCATACAGCTCCTCAATTGCATTTCCTGCACGAGAGATGCTTGAAAGTATTTTCTGGCGGAAGTTGCCATCTATCATCAGAGGGTCTGTTGAGTAATCAAGCACCACCTTCTCTTCCTCATCCATTGGAACGCTGCACGGAAATGGAGAGTAACAGGCAAGAGATTAGTTCCAAGATACATACTGTGAACTTGTAACTGTTCCATAGGATTTTGTTGAAGTTTTACCTGTCGTAAAGGCCAGCACCGGCGTATCCTTCTAAATCTTCACCATTGGAATCAGAACGGAAAATGATCGATCTTCTTATAAAGAGGCCGATGGGTTTGCTAGGGTAACCCAAGACCTGGAAAGTTTCCAAACTCGTGGTAAATACAAACAGGAGAAGAGCATTTACAGAAGAAAAAATCTTTAGGGTTTGTTCCCCAAAGCCAACTTTTGAAACATTATAGATTTCATAAGATTTTAGGAAGACTGTATATTATTTATGCATTCTAATACACCATTGATGGACAATCAATTGAAGCTTGGTTTACCTGAGGAGAGTTTAGATCTTTTTTCTTGCAAATAAAACTTAAAGCACGACCAGGATAGGCTCCAACTAAAGTTTCTCCAAGACCTTTCACCACCTATTAGAGAAGAGATTCAATCAACATCTTCACTTTTCTGCTCAATTAATTCAGAATCGAGTCAAACAAATTAACAAATAATACAACAAATACCTCAGCATATATCTCTGACGAGTCTCCTGAAGATGGATTAGTTGTGTGGATAACGAATGCATAATCAGCATTAATAATTTCTTGGACAAGCACAGCCATGCAGAGACAATCATGATCTAGTTTCAATTTTCTTGTGCTGAAGTATGCCCTTTCGTTCCACTTTGAAGCCCAAACCTGTATGATAAAGTGCACCCCTGAATATATCAGAATTCCGCAGCGGAAAAATAATCTTCAGGCATTATTTAAACTCAAAGAATAGCATGATGGGAAGCAAGTCAAATAGAAGAATCATTAGCAAACCACAATTTTCAGCAAATATTACTTACTTGTATTGCATGCAACAAGCCTGCATTGGTTTATTAATCATAGGGCAGTTTACCATAGCTATTCTCTAGATAAGCAGAGGCATAAATTTCCAAATAGATGACTTATTTTTTTAAAAAAATACTATCATTTCAATAGTACACCTTATGAAATGTATGCAGGACATTGCAGTCTTACCTTCTTTATAGCCGTCCATGCTTGCTCCCATCGTTTTTCACCTTCATCCCCAGGCCAAGGCATCTCTGAACTTTGCATCTTAGTTTTCAGCTCCTTCACCTGAAATATCTATTGCATAAGCTTTCTACGAAAGGAAAACACTATTGCACAAGGAATCTTTGACTTAAACTACATCATTCATCTGACAGGGTTCCATAGAAGATATTCTCTGAAATAAAGCCGTATTGATTATGTGACCTAATGTGCAAAATTTACTAAATAAAGGTCAAATTACAGAAAAGTCCTTCACAAGATAGGTCTAGGGTTATCTTGTCCCTAGTAATTGACTGATTACAAGAAGAGTTGTAAGAAAAGTTCTAGGCAGATCATGAAAATATTGTGAACCTTACCTACATTCCAACCGAGACATGTTGCCCTTTTGTTAGGCATTTGATATTTTCCTTTTGGTATGATTATTTTCTTTTTCAATGTATTTTGGTTGGGTTGGGAAACAAAGGCTACAAATGCACTGACAACAAACAACTCAAAGATATGAATGCCAGTCTACCAGTTTAAGAAACAAGAGGTTGCAGTTTCAGCCCTTCCTTGATTATGGTGCTCCGTTACTAATAATTGTGGCAGATGTAATTATAGAGTAAGCAATATGCATACATTTTTGTTTTAAATAGTTCGGAGATTTGTGACCAGCAAAACTTAAGGGCTTGACAATACAAATAAAAAACATACCAACTGGGGTGGTGCAGTCATTTGCAGAACTGTCTCACGAATCTCCCCAAGGGCACTGAACTCTCCTTCCCCTAACTTTTTCTGAAGAGTTTCCAACTTTTCAGCCACCGCCTGTAAATGTAAGGGGAGAAATTCTGTAAGATCATTTGAGTTCTAGAAATGACAATTTTTCTTCAGATTATTATATTGCTGCAAAACAAACGGCAGTTTTGCTGTTTTCTAGAAAGATAAGGTGCAAACTTGTTTAACCAACTGAAACAATAGACAGTTCCAACAAGAGTAGAGAGTAATTTTAGCTGCAGAATTCATCACGAACATATAAAGATGTTAGGGATGAGATGAGAAAAACCTTATTTGAATTATCTGAAAGAACCTTCTCAAATGCTCCAAATGGTAGGGCAACTGATGTAGGAATCCCCATCCAAGATGGTACTTTTCCTTTTAAATAAGCGATATTACGTGATTTTGCTCCAACCTAAGAGTTCACAGTGAGTACAAGAATTATACCAAGTATCAAAGAAATAACAAAACTTCCATTTTGCTGTAAATGTCATGTGTAGTTGAATTATGTCCAGCTGTTCTATCAAAATTCAATGAAGTAAAAATAGATAAAACAGAAGGGAAAAAAATTATTGACAAAAGTTAAAGTAAGTTTGGCGAGACTAACCATTTCGCTTGTGAACTCCTCAGATGATATAGCATATCTACCACTAAACTGCTTTTTGACCAACTTTAAAGATGGCAAAGAATCATCTTTTGATTGAGATGAACTTGTATCTCCTAGCGCTCCTTCCTTCACCTCACTGAAAATAAGTACGAAGAAGAAAAGGAAAAAAAGAGGTTAAATTTCTATTTTCAAAGTTCATGACTCATGCAACCAAATGTGAAAAGAAAATAAAAAGTAGATAGCAAAACCATGATTTACTGAGATGGTCAAATTTGCCTAAAATTAAAGTGCCCTATATCCAGCACTTATTGGACTTGTTGCATGAATACATTCAACCTTACACAAAGATGAGGCATTACCTATAAACTACATCAGCAGATGTGGGTTTTAGGCATAACAGCTTCCCATCTTTTGCTTGTAAATCAGATAGAATATTGGGATCAAAGCATGTTGCAAAGCAAACCTGCCAAAAACAAGTCAGCTAGTTCAATAAATAGTCTATGAATAGGGTGGCTCAGTGCATGAGGCTTCCACCAAATTGGAGTCTGGGAAGGGTCATTTATACACACAACCTTCCCTGGTTTTGCAAAGAGACTGTTTTTTCGTTTCGAATCTATAACTTCAAAGTCATACGACAACAACTTTACAATTGTGTGTGTCAAGACTTACTACTAGTAAACAATGTTTTTGCAAAGGACAATTGTGAGGCCAAACTCGTCGGTCGCAAAACAAGTACATTGTTAGTTCTAAATGCTACTTCTCTGTTTTATAAAGATTAAGAATACATTAGTTATATCAACACCTATCACACTAAGCGATTTAAGGCTCTTGGATTCTCTTCAGAGGTTTCAGGTTCAAATCTCATCAGAACTATTAGGGAGTGTTGGTATCGATAATAAAAAAAAAGATTTTAACCATCCAATTTTAGTGAAATTGTTTGTAATTTATGTATAACTAATTTTTTAAAATTAGAAAACGTGGACTCATTTTAAGAACGGACAAAGAAAATAATATTTGGTGATCGTTGCAAGTATTGTTTTCCTTCTACTAAAAGTTAGGGACATCGGATACAACTTGAATCAATTCAATGCAGGACATTTTTACCGTCACAATGTCAAGTCATTTTGCACAGAGATAGTTTACATACTCAAACTTAAATTTGAAAAGGCGCAAATGTGATTTTTTTTTTTGATACAGAAAGGTGTCGAAATCATCTCTTGCAACGGCCTAGGTCCTTGTATATACAGAAGGGTCCTAGTGTTCAAGGGAGAGACTAAGTCGCTGCCCTCTAGCCTAGGGCTTTTGGCACCTTACCGCACCAAAGTGATATCTTACACCACCACCACCAACAATGTGTTGAATGAGGATCAATCCTGAGACATCATCCTATTCACACATTTGGATTAACCAACTGCGTCATCCTGAGTGGTTGCAAATGTGCTTATTAGGCAACTTTTTGTCGCCTGAGCTTGGTATTTTCAAACTGAGGCCAAAAACATGATAGCCATCATGTTTATCAGGCCCTCTCTTGCTAGCACGGTTCCAGTACTATCAAGTCAGATCAGTAATAACTCGCGCGCCTAAAATCAGAAGACAACAATTTTACTATTGCGTCGACACTTGATGACAAGTAACAAAATTAGGTGACTGTTGCACTTGTTCTCCTACCACTACTACTAATACTACTCCCATTTGGCTTCTCTTGTTTGTTGCTTTGTTGGCACGAACATTGTTGTTGTTACCTTTCATCAAAAAGCCTAATGTGCCCACCACATTCCTTGCACCAAAACTACTAGCTTTGGTCCCACACCCACTAGCTAGACAAACAACCCCATGCCAACAACTACATGACCACTTTATATGCTTTTTTTTTCTTCTTCTTGGGTTAATGACAAAACTGCCCACTTGTTATTTGCAAGTTGCTCAAGACAAGAGCACTATGGCTTCTACTTTATTCCAAAATTTGATCAATACCCATCAACTAACTACAGAGTTGACAATTTGAGTTTCAGAGTTTAATGTGCAACTCGAATCTAACCCAAAAGATTAGAGGTATATACAAATGAGTTCAGGTCGTTTTTTTGGCCAACTGGATCAGGAGCAGACTTAAATTGACAATTCGTGCGTTTGTGTCAAGCCGTGTTGAAGATTGACTGCGATACACAAACACAACATGTTTAACATGATAACTAAATGAGTTGTATTGACAAGACCTGACACAACACAATGACATGAACACGGCTCAATACATTCTGTACGATAGAACCAACACGTTTAACACAACACAAGTCACAATACGTTTGGCACGTTATTAAAATTAATGTACAATTACATAATTAAGTGTGCGTACGTTTTGCATGTCACAATCGGCTAATTAATCGTGTGTGTTTCAGGGCTCAACACCAACACGACGTGACTACTAATTGTTTTGGGTTCTCCAATACAAACACGACACCACGATTACAAAAAATGCAGGTCCAAACACGCTAATTCCATTTCGTGTGGAACACAAAGTTCTTGGCTTTCTTAGCTCTCTCTCTCTGGTTTGCTTGGCAACATCCTGGCTCTTCTCTTTAGTGCTCTCAAATCTTTATACACTACACACACATGTATTTATTTGTATGTGTGATAATGTGAGTTTTCTTTTCGGTGACTCAATATTTTGGGTAAATTGGTTGTAGACCCCTTGAACTGACCAATATTTTAGAGTTGACCCTCAATTAGGATTTTTATTAGTTTAGGTCCCTGGATTTTACCAAAATTTATAA